>JAXIUT010026388.1:0-16242 GCA_035586675.1 Eurytoma californica | reverse complement strand
TCACTTATAATTTTATTACGCTAAGATTAAAGCAATTATTTCTATAATTATAGCAAAAAGAACACAACACTACAATTGTTACAAATTCACTATGAAACTATAAGGAGTTTTAAAACGTATTAATTTAATTTTTACGTATTATTTCTAAACTATAACAACAAATGACAAAAATACTATGAAATTATAAGCAAAAATAAACAAATTATAACAACACAGCAGTTAGTTTTTTAGTTTACACAGAATTGAAGCAATTTTACAAAGCAGTTGTTTATTGTGCACGTATTTTTTTGGTTATAATACGATACGTTCGAAGTATACAGGACGACTGAGAAAACCAACTCTCAAAATCATGTTAGTAAAGAAACATTTTTTTTTACCAGAATAAATTAATCAGTTAACTAATCACATTGTTAACTTAAAAATAGTAAAACTAAAAATATTAAATGTTACTTTAATATAGTATCTTTAAAAATAAACTTCTAAACATGTACACAAAATTTCACTTTCCTTCGTTGACATCCCAAATTTAAGAGTAAGATAACAATTGCAGTAAAAGCAAATGAGAAAAAGCACTTTAAAGTTTAAATGCACAAAACTGGATTATTAATTTTACTATAAAAAAATTGAAAGTAAAATTTACGAAAACTAAATACACATATTGCAGGAAGATATCCAGAAGAAAATGACCTGTAAAATTATTTTCTTGAAAAAAAATCATTTTCAACCGGACTATATGGCTAGGGCCTTAATTTAGCAATTCGGTTCGTCGTTTTTTTTCATATTTTGAAACGAGAAACGCGTGTGCTTTTTCTGATGGAAGAGCGAGCTTTTTGAGGAACCCAAGCGACAATGAAAAGGCAGCCGGTTTTGCTTGTTTACTTGTATCGATGTTTTATCGCGTAACGCTCGACCGAAACTGAATACACAAGCAAACAAAGAACACGGCTATTGTGAAGCATTTCGATTGTTGGGATACCAGGCGTATATTTTTTTTCAATTACTTTCATTGCGAGAAATTAAAAAATTGTTCTAAATCCTAGTGGGGTGATTTGAGCTTTTATCTATTTCTTAATAATATACATACACGGGCAAATACTTATTATTAGTTCAGAAAAAGAATGTTAAGTACATATATATTCAATATTTTCATTCAAAGTTCAGTATCCACAATCAAAAGTTTAAAATGTTCTTTCAGTTTTTCGGAAATAACGTCAAATTTCGTGGGATTAAACTTTCTTTAATTCTTAATAATACGTTTGATAAAATTTGCTAATTCCTTTCCTGCTATAAAACATTAGATTAAAATGGACACAAAAAATAATTGGTTTAAATAGAAAATCTCAATTCGCAAATTTACGATAAAAAATGATTAGTTATTATTAAAAAAATATTAAAATGAATTACTGTTTTTTTACCAGAATTTATTTTGATTAATCCGAAATTTTGACAAATTAATCGAAATAAATTCTAGTGATCCGATTTAATCTTTTGGAATGAACATACAATAATTTTCTATAAAAAAATCTCGAATCGAAATTTCCTATATTTATACAAATTCATTTTTTTAAAACTACGAATATTCAGCGTCTTCTCTAGTTATGAAAGAATATTTTCCAGTTTATTCAATTTTATATAATCTTAAGATGCGACTCTCTTCTTGCCAATTTGATATCATGAAATATTTATCAATCATTCAATATCGTTACAATAGAAGAAATAATCATTCAAGATAATGCTTGTTATGATCTTACTAGCATTTTCAATGTATAACTAATCTTTCACATTTATAAAAAATCCCATAAAATTATTTTGTAGAAATTAAAAATACAAGAGAAAGAGAAATTTATGAAATTTATCTGATCGGTGGAATCAGCAAGCGTCATATATAACTATGTATACTGCAGTCCATGGAACGAAATATAATTCATTTAGGACGTGCGCAGAAAATAGCAACATTGTCCAAAAAATAACATGTATGGAAAAGTAGGTATCTCGATGTTTAGTTGCTGAAAAGTAGACACCATGATTATTAGTTGAAACAGCGAATATCTCCATTATCAGTTGTAAAATCGAACATCTTGACTTCTAGTTTTGTACGACATGAGCTATTCTCTTCTTTAACTTAAAAAACGAGTTATGTAACTGAAATTTGAGGTATCAGCTTTTTCCACTAGCTAGATGAGTGTCAGGCCTCCGGATTTTGTTATAACTGACTTTAACTAAGAGATGTTTTATTAAATATTATAGAAATGAAAAAGGCCAAAGTGTTAATCCCCAGTGGACAATAGTTTTGAAGGTGGAAGATATATTAGTTTAAATTTTCCTCAATATGATAAAGATTATAAATCTCCCTAATTCAGTGCTTCGTACAGTTTTGACATAATTCTGTCAAAACATGAATAATTAGAAAGCTATTATTTAAGTTTTATTTCGTAGTAAAGTGTCAATTCCTTTCAAAGTTATCTGTAGGTAACAGTTAATTAAAATGATAAATTGTAATTAAAGATGCAAATATTAAATGCATTTAAGCTGGTGTAACATTTTATTATAAGCAAGACACTGTCGAGCTTATCATCTTTTATCATGGATAACTTTGGAACAAATTAACATTATATTCATGTAACCAAGTTTGAATTATAGCTTTTCATTTGAACGTTTTATTTAATTTGACAGAAATAGGTAAAAATGAATAAACTGAATTGGATCTGTTCATCAAAAATTAAATCCGCCTGATAGAATATTGAAAAATAATCGGCACGTATTTTATTAACAAAGATATAGCAGATTAAAAGTAACTATGAACGTGACATCACCACGGCGCAGTATATTTGAAATACGTGTCGATTTTTTTTCAATATTCTATCACGCATAGTTAATGAAATTCAAAAAAATGTTTCATGCAAGAAGAAAGAAAACCCCAATTCTGGAGATTTACAAACAATATATTAATTAAATATACTATCATTTTGTTGAAAATCAACGCAATTGTATCATCCAACATCAAAACTATCGAGGGTTGGGGTTTAAAACTTGGGTCTTTTCATTTCTATACGCATGCAATCATCTTCCATTATTTATACGAAATCCGTGTTCCGGAAGTCCGACACCCTCCTACTAGGCCGACCCTTAATTTTAACCTTATAAACCTGGAATATTTCACTTTTACTCTAAAGTTGCTGAAAAGTAAAATTCAACTCTATAAGAAATTTGACTCTTTACAGAGGATTAGTAGTAGTCAAATTTCACTCATGTATAGTTGAATTTGACTCTATCAGCTGCGTACTAAGTTAAAAAAAAAAGAGTGAAATTTCACTCCACCTTCAAGCTCCTCGAGCTGCAGCTCAATAAAAAGAACCCAATCGTTAGCCAAGAAAAAAACTAAGCGTCGCGGGCGTTGCTGTGTGGTTGCAGGTGCGCCGGCGGCGGCCGCCGGGAGTAGGTGGCATGAGCGGCAGCCCGCGGGCGGCGACCTCCTCTCGCCTCGGCAACCGGGTCGAGCGGCGCGCCGCCATGATCGGCCCCTGAGGGTCGCCTCGGGGGGCCGGAGGATCAGCGCCGCGCGCCAGGAGCCGCCAGCATTTACCCGAGCGTGTCCGTGATCCTCGGGGCACGCAGGCAAGTCCCCGCCGGCGGGACCCACTGGCTTCACCTCAATCACACGTCGCAAGGTGGGTATACGTAACGCAATGCACGACTAGCACAGACGTCGACGCGCGGCTCTCGGCGGCGCCGCCGAGATTCATCGATTTTTTTTTCGCGCGAGTTCGCGCACCGAGCCTCGCGGTGCGAGGAGCGATAATGGCCGGGCGGATCTTTTTTACGGGCTTCCCGCGCTTTCATTAATGAGATCGCGAAGCGAGGACTGGACTAATGAGGGCGACGCGTGAAAATTTCAGATGCTTATTAAGTAATAATTGCAGGTGAAGAATTCGAGGCGACTTTTTTTATTCCTTCGATTAATGAAAATAGACGTAATGAGCTTTTATTACATTATTTATTTATTTATTTGTAAATTACACGGGCATTGGATTGCCCTTTAATTATAAAGTTAACAATATAAAGAGTATAAAAACAATATCATATATAAAAAATATGGGAATTTGTATAAAATACAATATAAAAGAATAATATAATATATAAAGTATGACTATACAAGTAGCCATCTATACAATATCCCTTACAAAAATAAACTACTGTAAAAACTACTGCAAACTACTGAAAACTTCTGATGAATTACTTGATTCCAATAGTAAAGGTAGCTGCTGCCAACATTTCATAAAATTCCTAAGAAGTTTACCTGTAGTTTCCAGTCAGTAGTTAGTCAGTAGTCGCCAATTTACTATTGAAATTATGTGATCTGTCAGTAGTTCACCAGCAGTTCAACAATTGCTTATCTAATAGTTTTGCCAATAGTTTTGTCAGTAATTTATTTTCGTAAGGGATGCCACCCGTGGAGAAGTTAATGAACTAAAATTTTGTAGTAAACGATTTAGTTGAATTTTTAAATAGAACCAATCCGTTGTCAGCAATCTTTAGAATCCTCTGAGGATCCATGAGCGTTTGATACGATTTAAAGCAGAGTAAAAGCCGTAATAATTGCAGAAAATATATAGGTACATGAGGAAATGTACACTCGACCGAATTTAATTTTTTTAGAACATACGTCTTAAATGGCAAAGTCGCCCAAAAAATCAAATCTAAAAAATAAAAAACAAACGAAAATCGAAATTTTTTATATACATGAGATTTTTCCAGCAATGTTGCCATTTTCGGGTACGTTCTAGAAGAATTAAATTCGGTTGAGTGTACAAAATTCTGTTAGGTGTCCAGAAATTGAAAAAAAATGATCTTGAAATAACTTTAAATGAAGTTTCAATTTCAAAATATTGGTTATATGGTTGATTCCTTATAATCAACGATATATGTAAAACGGAGCTAAAAAAAAAAAAAAACATCTGTATTGTCTGTAACTCGCAATGTGTCACCTGCCAATATTGCGTGATTAATGTTCTTTTGTCTATTATGTGGATGTATTTATAGACTACATCAACGCGAAATATTTTTTTTTTCAGTTTTTGGAGTCGTTCACGAGATGTTTTTTTATAGATTTCCTCGTGTGATCTTAAAAAATAGTGACTTTTTTGTAGTTAATAGCTATATGACGATAAAGTAGTATATCGTGATGTAAAGTAGTTTACACCAAGTTTTATCATCTGAGATCGTAAAGGATGTCTGAAATTTTACTCCACCTATTAGGAGAGTATCAGAACTCGAAATCGCAGATTTTGTTGGATCTGAGGGATATGATTTGATGCATTATGTAAAAGCGAAGGAAGTCATACTTTTAGATTCTAATTTTTAACAAAATATAAATTTTCAAAATTATACATACTTTTATAGTTTTATTGTTTCTGACAAATCAAAATGAAAAGTTAAAGAGAATGTAGCTCTGTAATTTAAACCCCATTATGTATATAAGAATGTTAATTAATTTCAAGTTATGAAGTTAGAGAGTGCACGGAGGAAAAAATAGTATTGAATAGAGCAATATAGTCTATTTTAATTTCTTGTAAATTATACAGAGAAGGGTAAAGTGCGAGACGATGCAATAAACTTGTTCTGCAGCTCGCTAAAAGGAAGGCATCGTCGGCGTGATAAATCATGGGGGTTGCAGATCAAGTTTAGGTCACATTGTACCCTACTATTCCCTACTAAAACTGTAATAAAATGTATTTTATATTGATAGTAAATTTAAAAAAAAAAGGAATTTTTTATTGAAAAAAAAATATATAATGATAGCCTCTGAAAACATTGAAATAGTCTATTGAAATTTTTAGTAGAACTTATTTATACTAAAAATATGTAAAGAGAATAAAAGAACATGGTAATTATAAATGAATTAGATAGAAGAGTCGACTGATTGAACAGATGGCAGTACTCACAGATTGTAACACTCACAGATTGCCTAATTCCTCAAGGAATCTTTTATTTATAAAAACAAGTTGTATTCAAAGGTATCATCTATTGTAACTTTAGTGACATTTGTTTTCAATGTCAACAGCAATTTAATTTTTTACTATCAGTTATTAATCGATTAAATGGTTAATCATTCAGATCTAAAAGTGGTACACATAAAACTGAGACGACATACCTGTTAAAGAGAAACATAAAAATTATCATCGAAAATCTAATTGCTAACTACTCCTACTAATTATAAGTATCTTTAAATAATATATTTAATATATATTTAAACTATATTGATTATAATTGGTATATAATAATTTTTTATTTGAGAATCACGATTTCATAATTTTTCGTGATTGGATTTAGTAAAATCGATTATTGAAATAATAATCGTTGATAAAGAAATTATACATTGACTTCACATCGATTAAAGAGTGATTTCAAAGTAACTTATCTTAAATTCGTGATTACACGAACAATGACTAACTAACAACGAATAAATATGGATTAGCAATGAATACTAATTAACAATAAATAATAATGAATAAATAACAATGAATAACTCCTCGGCTTAAACGAAAGTAATCCCCCGATCACGTATAAAACGTACACAAGCGAATACTTGCCGGAAAAGTTTGATAACAATAATTGCGACACGAAACTCAAACATTTACTAAAATTTGTTCACATCGGAAGTGAAGACCACGTCAAAAGCGAAGCGATAATTTCAAAAACAAAAAAAAAAGTCGCGGACATAAATCAAAAGTGAAACTCCCCGCAAAAGGTTTCGCCGTAATCGGCCGTACAATAGCGGTACCGCGCGAGAGACGCGCGAAATTCCGCGGATCCGCGCGCTGTTGAAAGAGAGAAACTTTCGGAGCACAGGGTACGAGTGTACAGTGTCACCGGTGGCGCCTCGTCGTAGTAGCCTCCTTCGATTTTCGGCCATGGTCGCGCCGCCGATTCGTTATGTAACGCAACGATCGGCGCGCGCGTTGCCCAACCGCAGCGCAACGTCCACCTGGTAGAGCGCCTATAGGAGTGTACACTTTCACCCGGCTCCCCGAAGATGACTTAGCTGGACTCGGCCGGTGCTGATTATGCGCTTAGCATAAAGTGAGAGCCGATTTTTGTTTACGCTAATATAACGGGAGTTGCGCAATCGGTTACGTTGGGCCGCGCGGGGATACACGCGGACGCGATGGAAAACGCGCGCGCTCGGGAAATAACGCGCCCGCCGGCGGGCCTGACCGATCAATTAAGTTACTCCCGTAGGCTGTTCAAAATTTTCGTAACAAATTTAATGAACATGTGACGGGTGCAGCTATCCCATACACATGTTAAATTAAATCAATGCACTAACTTAAATGTTGTAACGTTAATATTAAATTTAAAGCACTAGTATGTTCAATTTGTAACGTACACGTACATTAAATTGAACTTGAATATACGTCTGAATATACGCACTTGAATATAAATTTGAGAATTGAGGCATTAAATTTCCGGATCTTGTACAATTTCCAGATCTTGTATATTAAATTTCATGCACTCGTATATTAAATTTCCTGATCTTGTATGTTAAATTTTATTCATATATACCTATATGAAATTTGATCATCATGTATATTAAATTTCACGCTCTTGTATATTAAATATAAACAATTTGTGCATTAATATTAATGCAGTTGTGCATAAAATATAATTTTATTAAGGTATTAATTAAAAATTTGAATATATCTTCAAGAAAAGTATTAAATTTTTATTTTCCATTTTATACCTAGTTTATGAATATATTAAATTATTAAATTTATCTGAAAATTTTGACAATGCGTTGGCAAGATTGTAAACTGATGTGTCAAAACTCTTTTGTCGTCGCTTTGGTGTTGACAATGCGCTACAGCCCGATTTCTTCCGCTATTGATGTGTGCAGCTATTAATATTGTAGTATTTACTAATTGCTTTATTCAACGCAGCCTATGTCGAATTGACAATTCTTTTGAATGAAAATGGAATTAGTGGAAATTTTAAAAGCTGAAATAATATTTGAATACAAAAGAGGCTCTGACGACGTATGCTCATTATAAGTTAGATTAACTCTAATGGTGAATGACAAACGAAATAAATGTATATCATTAGGATGATTTATTGCATATTCCTGATTTATTATTAAAATGACTTTTACTATCTTAATTTAAAAAAGTAAGTTATTAAAAATAAAAATGTTATAGCAAGTATTTTTATTCACTTAAATCAATATATAGATTGTAGGTATATCAATTATTATAACAATTAGATAAAAAATTATAATATTCATAAAGAATATAATTTTAAGATCAAGTTAACTATTAAAGTATAATCCGGCTTAGTTTCTAAATTAAATAACGTTTATTTTCTTGCAGAAATTTATTCACTATTGTAGGATAATTGAAAGTCACAACAAGTCAATCAAATTTGCGATTATTTTGTTGATTTGAATTAGAAAGCGAAATTATGGGGACCAATGGAAAAATAGCTTTCCTATTGCAGATTTTTGAAATAATTTAACCACAGTTCGACAGATTATTATTGCGTATTATATACACTTTTTTCATTAAACTGTCTTTGTGTAAACCTGCAGAGTTGGGTATTCACAAGTACTGGACTAATTTTCACTTAATTTAAACTTTAAAATTGAAAATATTTATGAATATTTTATCCGACCAGATAAAATTATTCATGCAAATACCGCATTATTATTGAAACGCAGCAGGCAAATTATTTATAGGTACAATTTATCGCAATCAAATATAAACATATGACTAGTGGTAATCATTTAAGC
This sequence comes from Eurytoma californica, assembly GCA_035586675.1. NCBI lineage: Eukaryota > Metazoa > Arthropoda > Insecta > Hymenoptera > Eurytomidae > Eurytoma > Eurytoma californica. Next base: position 7,460 of record JAXIUT010026388.1, on the reverse strand, counting down.
CTTCTATTTTTGCATGAAAAATATGAACAAATCTCAGCCATTTGAAACTTAATATAATTCCAAAATGAAAATTGTAACTATACAAGTTAACAACCAATTTGACGGAAGTTAAAAACAAGTTACTTGTAAAAGACTCGAAGGCAGCATTGTATTTTATTTTCTTTTCTTCAAGAGCGCCTCTGAGGAGAGCTTACTTTGTAATCAGCGCAACCTTTATACGGCTCTGGCAGTTGCGTCGACCGCTGCTCGTATACTGATGGTTTATGTATGAAAGTAGACGTTGGCGCTTGCTTGCAGCAGTAGCTCTAAAATGGAAGTTGCGGATAATTTCATAATTAATGGCCGGTGTTGTACATTGCTCATACTAATAAACCAAACAATACTTATATTAAATATAACGATATTAATTTTAGCATTTCAATATTTCATTATGCCCTACGCACTCATCAATTATTTATTAAACGCTTATATCCATACAATGTGTACTTTAGTGTAAATATAGACGAAATATATTGTTAGCCGAAAGAATATCTCTGCCATTGTTAAATCTTGACATTAGTAATTCACTGCGTATAATAGTTCATGTGCAGAGTAATTTGCTTTATTAAATAATATCCAAATCATTCAGGCAAAAAAAAATTACTATGTACCAAGTTAATTTTGACTTTAATTTTACTCTGGTAAAATTCAACTACTAGTGATAACTCGCCAATCGAGCTACGAGTAGCCGAGTTTTTTCTGAGAAAGAATGATTTTTTGAATTTTTCACTCTTCTACATTACGAGATACTGTTTCGGAAAATATACACTCGTACGTTAATGCAATTCAATTTGGAAAAATATACTACAGATAAGAATTATACAAGGTGATTAAATACTTTCTCTTGTCAAAGGTATAATTTTTAGTCTGTCAGAGGTGGTGCAATAATTTATCCTCCTTAAGTGTTATATATATAGTTATTTCTTCCTGCATTTGCCGGAATATGGAAAGTATTAAAAATTAGTAGAAATTTTTCCGCGTGCAATAAGTATAGAATCAAAGAGCAAATTAAACGGAAACGCAGCCGTTATGAAAGGAAACAAATGACGAAATTCACAGCCGCGCCGCGCGATCCGGTCGATTATTCACACGGGCTTCTAAAACTGTCTCCGATCGATTTCTCCTTAAATCCACCGGCCGTCGTTGGATTTTAATTGGCGCGGGAGAGCACCGCATTCGTCAGGCGCCGATACTTGGGTGCGCAAATTGAGCCGGTCGATTAAAGGCGCGGCGAGCTGAAACGAGCGGCGAAAAAAAAAATAGCACACCCCAAGCCCGAGTACACTGTAAAAAATCACACCGTAATTTAACTATTCTGAAAGTATGAAAGTAACTAATAATCCGATCCAATCTGAGAACAGTGAATAAACTATCCAGCAGTGAAAATCAATGCAGGGTAGTAAAATTACCGAAACAAGTTAGTAATTTTTAATGGCCTATAAAATTGAGCCTGAATCACTGGCATGTAAATTTAAAATTCGACTTTAATTTTACTACATTCCACTTTTTTTTCTCGCAAAATGTCACTTTACTAACAATTAGTAAATTGTAAGATTAGACATGAAATTGACGATAGGTACTTAAAAATTTTAGCAGTCAGTAATTATAACACGCATGTAGTAAAATCACTGTTCTGAGATTGGGTCGGATTATTAGTAGTGCTCAGAGTAGTAATTTTACTTTAGGTTTGTAAATAACCTCAAAATTGGTAAATTTACTCTATAGATTTGTCAGACTTACTAATGCTATTCTGAAGATGTTAAAAAAATTACTAGTTGACATTAATTTTACAAAGTGATTTTTTACAGTGTATGCAGAATAGCGCCGCATTTAAAATTTAAAACCGCGCGCGCGGTGAAAAGCTCGAGCCACTCGAGTCGGCGCGACGCGGGAATCCGGCCGACAATACGTTCGAGGCTTTTTCAAGCCGCGTTACTGGCTGTACGTTCCGTATATAAGTCTTATAGCGCTGGGCATCGGCGCCATTCTTTTCAACGAGCGAGACGCTCGAGGATTTTCCTAGATTCGCGCTCGAGGGGCACTAATAGGGGCACCTCGAGAAATCACAGTAAGATTTCCTAAGAATTCTAAAAGTTACAGAAAATATCTAATAATTTTTGAAAATTTCTGAAGATATACGAAGGTTTCAGGAGGTTTCTGAACATTTTCTGAAGATTACTGAAGATTTCTAAAGATTTCTAAGAATTTTAAAAGTAATCTAAAGGTTTCTGAAGATTACTAAAGATTTCTACAGATTTCTAAGAATTTTAAAAGTAATCTAAAGGTTTCTGAAGATTACTAAAGATTTCTACAGATTTCTAAGAATTTTAAAAGTAATCTAAAGGTTTCTGAAGGTTTCTGAAGGTAACTGAAGATTCCTGAATAGGGTAGGTGATACCGGTTTGTGTGTCCGTCCCTATTTGTACGCCTTTGCGTTCAAATGAATATTATAAACAAAGTAGTTTAAAAAAATAGTAACTACATTTGTTTTTTGAAAGATATTGTACTAAATTATCTTTAGGAAAAAAAAATAATGTTCAAAATGCTTGTTAAAATACTATTAATTCGCTTTTGAAATAAAGGCGGACAAATGGGGACAGGGCATACAAACCGGTACACTTACCCTATATCTGAGCATTCCTTGACATTTACTAAATCTTTTCAAGATCTCTAAAGATTTTGAGCATTTCTGAAGCTGACACACACTACAACCTTTCAAGACTTAAAGAATTCTTAATTATTCAAAGTATTTCAATGATTTCCGGAAGAGTTTATTTATTAGTTTTTTTATTTATTTTAGAAGAGAAGTATTTGGAAATCACCGAAAAAAATTAAAAATCAACGAAAATCTTCGATTTCAATGATGTCTAAAAATTCCAAAAACTTCTGGAATCTGTATTGTTTTTTGTTTCTTTCCTAAAGTGCAGTTCTTGAAGTGTACTCCCTCGTTTGCGTTTCATCTTGTTATTGGCAAACAAATTTATGTCATACGCAGCTTTTAATTATTAAAATTGCTATTTGATGTTTCGTAATTGTGAGAAGATTAATTTATTTTTTAATGGTGATTCATCTAACGTTTGCTTTAATATGACTCTTTTTAGTAATTGCGCTTTTATGATGCTTAGCTGTTTTATAGATAGTAAAGTAAGTGCATTTCAGGCAGAGTAAAGGGAAATTGTGTCAAAGTTGTCATGTGGAGTATAAAAAGTTTACAGCTTCAACGTAGCTACACTGCTTTTAAGTGTCAATTAATGGAGTGGAACTCGTTGAACGAACGAAAAAATTTAATACCTAATTATTTCGTACTATAGTTTTTTTTTTTTTTTTATTGCAGCTTTTATTTATTTTAGTATAAAGAAAAATGCTCATTTTTATTGTCAAAGATGTCCGCAGCAGAAATTTATGCTTTATTTCACAAATTTATACAAATATTTTTATCTCGCAAAAATGACTACAAAACATTGATTATCTCGCAAAAAAAGTTTTAGATGAAAGAAAACAAAATATAGAAATAAAAAAATTTTTTTTAAGTCTTGTTCAAATGGGCTGTAAATAATTCAATCAAATTTGTATGAAAAATTTAAAACGCACCACAAAATTCAAAACATCGAAAAATAAAATACAAAACATTAATTTTTATAAATCTTGAACGCGGTATCCTTTTTTTTAAATTTCCTTCTCATCTTTGCAATTGCTAAGACTATGAACCTGGAAAATTTGAATATGTTTCTTCGATGACTGCAAATCTATGTCTTTCTTCGAAGACTACAAATCTATGTCTTTCTTCGAAGACTACAAATCTATATCTTTCTTCGAAGACTACAAATCAAAAATGCAATTTTGGGTCTGGTATTTCACATTTGGAAAAGGTTTACATTACTAAAAATACATAATTTTCTTATTAACTTAAACTAGTCCCAAAATTATATTTTTGAGTTTAGAATACAAAGCCCACATAGATTTATAGTGTTCGAAGAAAAATTTTTAAATTTTCCGGGTTCATGAATCTACCATAAATGGTTCCCCCTAGAAGACATTTTTGCTAAGCCCTTGTTTTTACTACTTTTTTAAGCATAAATTGCAGAAATTGATTCAAATAGGCTGAAAATGTTTGTTTTTCTTTAATTCATACAACTTAAATATACTTACTTTTCTGTACTATATATAGTGTAAATTAAAGAATTCTTTTTCTGACTTGAATTTACCCTTAAAAGGCACACCAGCTGCGACGCAAACGGTCAATTCCAGTAGAAGCGAAGTAGAACCTTCTGCCCGGCAAAAAGTTCGCCGTTCATCAGCGCGCTGGAAGAATTCCTCCTCCTCGCTAATTAAGCGTTAGCCAGCCGGGCGCGCGGCACTGATTCGCCCGGTATTTCGCTGGCGTATAGTTCGAGCCGGGAAACACCGGCGGGCGGGGAAATTTCATTGGTGCCGCGACTGCGCCGAGGTGGTACAAAAGAAACGGCGCGAGATCAATCGAAATCTCGTTAGGACACTACGGCTGCGACGCGACAACAACGCAGCTGCCAAGGGGGGATCCGCGTAATGACGAGCGCGCGACACACCCGGAAATAAGGGGTGGACGAAGGAGCCGGGCTCAAATTGAGTTTGCGATAAAAGTTGCAACGAGGCGAGATTAAAGTTATTGCCGCACTTCTTCTTTTCTCGCGGCAAAGAAACGCGCCAGCACTAACAAGTTTAACTATGTTGAGAAGGGACATTTTTTTTTAAACGCGTAAAATGTAGTCAGGATTAAGCGAATGATAAATACCACTTTATTTTGAGACAGAGGCTCGAGAAAAAAAGTCCGAAGGCATGAAAACTCAAGAAGGTTTATTTCAAGAGAAATCCAAGAAAATGCGTGGAAGAATTATGTTGATCAGAAAATTACAACAAATCGCAGTGTAGAATATAAATTGCAGAAAACAAATTTAAAAAGCAGCTACAGTCAATTTGAAATTACATTTTCGCTTTATATTGGATTTTTCAAAATAACTTGTAATACTGCAAAGTCGACTATTTTTACTTTCTCGTATAAAAAATGCTCATCGTTAAATTTGTTTCTGTTTTTTTATTATTTTAGATAAATTTGAGCGATATTAAAATAACAACATGAAAAAATATTTTTGTTATCCATTTTTGAGTTTCTTGGTTTCTTTCAATAATATAGAAATTGATATTTATCTTTCATCTGAAACTTTATTAGTGTGGTCAGATATTCAATGATTAAAAATAATATACCTTATTATGTACATTTTTAATTTTTGCAAACCATTTTTGAAGAGTCATATATCAATGAAATTTCCATATACTGAATAGTTTTGACAGTAGATCGCTGTTATAAAGCGTAGAATGAAACCAGTTTGCAGTTGAAAGTTCCAACAAATTCTGCTGTTAATTTTTCGAATAAGATCTTCGCCAAGTAATTTTCCTCATAATTTAAGCATTATTTATACAGTCATCTATTATACCATATTGTTCCGTTTTATCTTCCGTCCCATTATACTCTGATTTCTGCTAATTATTTTATTGATTTTCGTAATGCATTGATAGTTTTTGTATTTTCGTTTACTTGTTATAATTTAACCACAGTGACGACACCCAAAAAACTACTAAATTACTAAAGAAGAGAACATCTCAGCGTAGAATCATAAAATTCACCACTTTTTTGGTAAAGTTACAACGAGAAAAATTTACTAAAATTTATGAAAGACAAATGGTAATATTTTTTGCTTTATTATACATAAAGTTATGAAAAACAAATGGTAATTTTTTTGCTTTATTATACATAATAATTACACATATATTATTATAAATATATTATACATAACAAAGCAAACAAAATTACCATTTGTTTTTCATAACTTTTAGTAAATTTCGTACTATATTTTTCCAAGCTTCCTCAACCCTTTCAGTCATATCTTCTCTGCAGAGGACAGATAATAAACGTTCATTATAATGTAATTTTATACAAAAAATTAATTCGCTGATTACTTAACTCATTAAACGTCTCCAACTGCACATATATGTAGGTACAATAAAAATTCCAGCTTATTGCTCTTTTTTAATAATCTAATAGTAGACAAATAAGTTACTTAAATTAAAATTGGTTTTAAAAAGGCATGAGTGAAAGGATAAAGATAGTACAGATCATAAAATAAATAAATAAAAGCATGAAAAAAATCTCTACATTGAGAATTTTTGGGTTCAAAACTCTTTTTTTAAACGTTATCAGGAAGACGATAATCGTAAAAAGTAAAAATAAAATGAAAATTCGTATTTATGTATATATAACCTTTGTTCAAGTTTAATAAAAAAAATCCACAGAATCTTTCAATGTCCCCGAGCTAAGCCGAATAGGCCGTAAACCCCCCCCGCGTCAGCGCCTGCCTCACGCATCCGCTTCGCGTCGCCCGCTGCAGTGGCGCATAGATCCTCGCGTCATCCCCGGTCGCCCTTGGCCGCGGGCCAAAGTACGCGCACCCCGCGTACACTATACTCGCGGCGAGCGCTAATCCCGAAGGCGGTAAATCGCGTCTTTTTCGCAGAATCGGGGACATAAGTCCCCCGCTAATTGCGCAGGACTCGCGGTCATGCCACCACTCGAGCATACTGTGATTGGGATTTTGCATGAAAAATGCCATTAGATCCGTCAGACAGAATATCGAAAAATAATCGACGCGTATTTTTTGAAATGATAACTTCTTATGACTCGCTGTGAACGCTCAGGAATTCCAGTCTCGGGAATTTCAGTCACGAAAAGTATGAAAAGGACCCATTGTTTTACCTCGGTTATGCTCTCTCTCTCTCTCTCTCTCTCTCTCCCCCCGTATGAAAAAGTTGTGCATAAATTTGTGCATAAATTTGTCATACGGAGTTGGGCTAGCATCGTTTTTGCGGATCATATTACAGGTCAAAATAAAGAATCAACGACAAAGTTATCAATATTTACGATTTGTTACCAACAAATGTTTAAAAATTAAGAAAATCAAATTTTGAATTTAAGCACTTCTGTTTCATACTCTCGTACCTCGCATTAGTTATATACGAATGTAACGGTATCTTATAGAATTTAAAAATAAGAAAAGAAACATCCCAAGTGAAAATATTTTATACATAATGTATATAAATTATATACAATCTATTTAGTACAGATTGTATTAAGTTTATATACAAATATGATTCTATACAATTTGTATAAAAATTGTATATAATTTTTATTTTCTGCATACATGAAATTGCTGCACGAAGAGCGTAAAATGCGAACTCTGATTTCTGCCCGGAGGGCGTAAAGTACGTACTTTATGCACCGTGTTAAAATTAATGATTTCTACGTGTATTCGCGAAAAGCTATGAACCTAATTACGTGGATTTTTGCTGTGAAGACGCGCAGGGATTTCTCGCAACAAGCTGCTTTACTG
>JAXIUT010026377.1:0-16250 GCA_035586675.1 Eurytoma californica | reverse complement strand
ATAGGGATGGGGTAAGGAGGGGATGCTGACGGGATGGTGACGGGATGGGGAGGGGTTACCATGTAGACACGGCCTAATATTCAAGCGGGAAAAGAAGGATAGAGAATGAAAGTAGCGGTTGGCCGTTGGAAGGTTGGAAGTTGGAACTGCACAGTCTAGAGCAGGATAAATATATACGTGAGGATCGTTGCTTGCATGGTGCAGCGTTATTTTTTCGTTACGAAATATAAAGTGGGCAATCGTTCAGTTATAGTACAAGGCTCCATCCCTTTTTTATTAAAAAGAAAGAAAATGCAAAAATAATCGAAAGAGGAAACACGACAGTCCAGGATGGAGGAAGAGAAACGAAAACGACGTGTTTTGGAGACTGGCAGAAAACTGGTAGGAATATGACTAAGTTCAAGTGTTTTTATTAAGGGACTCTATTTGAGTGCACAATAATTATTATGCTTCTCCACCTAAATCTATTTTTGTCTTCGATTGAAGCGCGGCCCTCGCATTTTGCCTCTGTCTTTCTTAAACGGAAACTTACATCTGCTGACTCTACAGTAATATTGATTTCAATTAGTTTTATTTTAACAATTTTTCATCTCATTTTCTTATTAAATGTACGGTTTCCATTTATATTTGATTTAACTTTTCTTAAAGTGTTACATTATGATCATACAAATACTACATGTGCACATTGTTATGTATAACGTATAACAATCATAAAAAGTTGAAATTTCTAAGGAGTTTAATTTCTTTTAAATATTAAGTACTATCATTAAGGACTTATCTTGAGTTTTTTTAAAAATTATGTATTAATGTAAAACATTTTAAAGAATTGACAAAATAATTGATAATCAATTTTATTTTATTCTCTTTTAGCTGGAAAATTATAAGGCGGCCCGATCAAAAAGAAAAATAGAACAAGTTTCAGATGAAGAATCTTTCCAACAGGAACCATTAAACCAGTCTATGGATTTAAAAAGTATTAGTGTAAGTTTTATATTGTGAATAAATTTCAATAAAATTTCAATTGAATTTTAATAAATAGCAATATATGCTATTGTAGAATAATGAAAGTGGATTCTCAAGAGACATTACGTATAGTAGTGTCAGTATGAGTGAGGGAGAAGGTGATGCTGATTTAGAAGGTTTAGCTGGAAGAGTTACAGAATTAGAAGAATTACTTCAAGGTAAAGAAGCAGTTGTTCAAGCTCTTAATGCTGAAATTGATCATTTGCGAGCAGATGCATCTTCTCCTACATCATCACACAGTCAAACAAGCCATAAAGATATTATTGTAACATACCATACAAAGGTTAGAAAATAACTATATATATTTCAATCTTTATACCTTCAACATCTAAATTTAAATACCAAAAAACTGACTGCATTTTAGTTCTGAATATAGTAAAATTAATAAAACAAAAACATGCATATCATTACATAGTATGTAGTACAGATACTTCTTTTTTTTCCAATCTATGGCTGAAATCATAATAGCCATCTTTTATATTTTATATGTGTGCATAATTTATAGTTACAAACATTTATGATATTTCATGTTACTTGGTATAGTTTATTAAAAATAAAAATATGCTAAGATAAATTATTCAAAAAAGTATTTCAATGTTAATTATTAAATCAAAATGTTATTTCAATCTGATTTCAAGCTTCAGGAATTTGAAGTGGCCATAAATCAAAGAGATAATTTAATTGAAGATTTAACTACATCGCTGCAACAGGCTTTAGCTTCTAGAGATTCTTTACTTAAGCAGATAAATAGTTTAAATGCTACACAACTTGGACTTTCTAATGATGAGATTTCTTCAGATGGAAAGGTATAATAGTCTGATAAAAAACATTTTATTTGCATATATTGCAATCTACAAATTCATATAAAAATATAATAATTCTATTTTCATAATTCAGATATCCGCTCTGGAGACTGCCTTAAGTAAACAAAAAGAATTTGTATCAGAACTTGAATCTCAACTTAATCAAGCACAACAAAATGTTAAAAGGCTGGAAATTGAAAAAGAGATGCAAAATACTGAATTAAGTGATTACAAAAGTCAAGTGGAAAATCTCAACAAAAAAATTCGTGCAAATTTTATTGAAAATGATACATCTATTTCTGATAAATTACAAAAACAGTATGAAGAGCAAGTGGAAAAAATAAAAAATGATATGAAAGTAATTCTTGATAAATTTGCAGCTGAAACTAAAGCAAACAATATTAAACACGAAAATGAAATGAAAGTAAGTATGTCATAAATTCTGCTTTTAATTATTTTTTATTGCGATTATTCTTACAAAATTTTTTTTAAATTATTAAGTTTTGTGCTGCATTTGCATATAATTGCAAAATAATTGACGTTAATTATAATTAGTACACTACAGTAGTACAAGTATTAACTGTTACAGAATCTTAAATCATATTATGACGTGGAGCTGCAAAAATTAGTAGAAGAAAATGACTACTTGAAATCTCGTCATGATGAACAGTTGTCAAATTATAAACGCACAGTTGAGTCACTTAAGTTAGAGCTTGTGACTCGGAAAGCAAATCATGTAAAAGAACAGGAATTGCTTAGTGAACAAATAAAACTTCATAAACTTCAACTTGAAGAATTGACCTCTAAGTTCCTTGCTACCACTAGTGTTTTAGAGTCGAAAGAAAGTATTGAGCGTTCTTTGCAACAAGCCTTGGATAATGCTGCATCACTTAAAACAGAGAACGACTCACTCAAAGTATTTAATATTTTTTGTAACATTGTTTACTGTTTTTAATTTGTTTCTGCATAAAACGTTAAAAGTCAAAATTATATGCACATCTTAATATATCATTTTTAGTTTAAACTTGATGACCTGACATCAAGGTATATGGCAGCACAAAGTTTAATCGAAAACGGTCAGATGCAGGAGAGAACATTGAGCAATAAAATCTTCACGTTGGAAAAATCGTTGTCAAGATTCAGTGGAATCAGTATCTCAGAACTAGATGAGACTGCTTATCAAACTCTGGATACAATCTCATTACAATTTCAACAAAAAATAGGTAAAGCAATTAACAAATGTAAATATCTTGATAAATATTTGTAAATACTGTTTTTTTTTGTACTCTTACCAGAGGAAAAAGAAGAATTGGAGAAGAAATTAATAGAAAAAATATCAGATTTAGAAAGTCTTGTTGAATCAACTAGTAAAGAATTAGAATCGGCCAATTTGGCTAAAGAAAGCTATGAAAAACAAATTAAGGATATGAAAAATATGTGTGATCGATTAAAATCTGAAATGACATCAAGTCTTGAACAACAGCAACGAATGTCAGCAGATAGCTTGGATGTTATGCGAATGGCAAGCACTGATTTTGAACAAGAAATTATTCAACTTAAGAGAACAGTAGAAAAACGTGATCAAGAGACAACAGAGTACGTTAAAAAATTAGAAGAACTAAAACAAGAGAATCAAAAGCTTTCCAAAGAAAGTGAACAGCTTAAAGTTGGATTGGCTACAGCATATGCACAATGTGCTGTCTTTGAAGAAAAATTGGATCAAACTTTAGGTTTTGCTGATAGCAAACTTGATACCTCAGCGCTCATGGATCAGACCAGCTCTTCCGATATTTCCTTTTCCGAACTTCAAAATTTACATAGACTGTCCAATTACAATAAAGTCCTTCAAAAACTCGATACCTGTCGCAATCAGTTGGAGGATTATGAGCGTGAGAAAATGGACTTGTTACAAGAGATTGAAAAAAAATTTAAGGAGAATAAGGAACTGCTAAGTAATTGAATTTCGTTTACTTTTACTAAAATTGTAGTTGGTTTTAATTATTCTTTACTGAAAGGATTATTCATATAAATTTTTATATAAAGTATTGATTATTAAATATATTATTTGAATTCTAAAATAAAAATTAATTGAAAAATGTATTTTTTTGTTTAACTAGTGAAAGCCCAAGAAAAGGAAGGACAACTACGAGATGAGATAAAAATGTTAAAAAAGGAAGCTGCAGCTGAATCACAGAAATTCCAACAAATTCTTGCTGGATTTGAGGAAGGTAATGCTGGTTTGAAACAATTAAGAACTGAAATGGAGGAAAAACACGCAAAGGAAGTGGAAGAATTGAGAACATATTTTGAACAAAAATGCTTACAAATGGAAAAGCAGTATTCAGAAGAAATATTCAGTCAACAGTCGAGAAAAATGTCTGACAATGATAGTGAGATTGAAGAGCTTACTGAGGATCTTTACGTTGGCAGCAGTACAGTTGATTGCCTTGGTGGTGGTGGTGATGCCACAGGTATTAAAAATTGACATCCTTATTTTTCATCAAAACTAGTTGTAATAATGTACCAGTAAATTATATTAGTTACTGTAAAAAATCGATTAATAAATGAATTTTATATAAAATAAATCACCGTAGGTGCTGTAGATAATGATGTTACAAAAAATTTGTTTTCTAATAAGAAACATGAAGGCAGTATTACAGAGGACAGAATCGCAAAAATTATAGCTGAATATGAAGAAAAATTAGAGAATCTTCGAAAACAATTGGAAGAAGTAAAGGAAAATTCTGGACAAACCAGTTTATTAAAAGCTGGTAATCAGGTATAAAATGTTGAATATCTATTTAAATTTTCCTTTACTTTCAATTTTCATTGGTACTGTATTTATATTTTAAAAAAGATGCATTAATATTTAAAATTTTTTATAAATTTAATTTTTGACTAGAAATTTTTGTATTATGGTGCAAACTTAATTTTTATTGATAATATTCTAATTTAAGAAACAATTTATTATTTTTACATTTTAATAATAGTGTGTAATGTAGTAAATGTGTTTCATTTAACTTTATCGCATGATTTTTGTATTCATCACTTAAATATTAAAGTGACCAAAAAAAAAATTATATGTGTTATGTTGACTACTTAACATTTTATTATTGTAAAAATATAACTCTTCTTTTTTGTGTTTATAACTAACTGGAGATTGTTTTCATACTTAATATTGCATGCAGTTTTGTCAAACCGAGCAAAGCAACTCAGTTTCGGCACAGGAGAGTTTCAAAGAGCTGAATGAATTGAGAGCAGACTACAATCGTCAGCTTAAAGAACAAGTGGGTCTTGCTCGGACGGACATCATCAATGCTCTCCAAGAACAAATTCAGGTAGTTTTTGCACGCATGTATTTGGCTTTAATATTTATGTTTTTAATATTTTTTTGAAGGCCACAACGATATTTAAAAATTTATTTAAACATAATTTTTTTAATTCATTACATTTTATCATTCAGCAGTTTCTGCACCTTATATACATTTACTCTATTGATAATTTCTGTTATTGTTGTAAGTTTTTTATTCTGTTAGTCTTAAAGCATTCTTAAAAAATTTTAGGCTTTAATCACTGTAGATTATGAATCGGATGAAAATTGGCCTGCAGAAATGTTGGAATTACGTAATAAATTTACGAGTAATACTAAACGAGAAATACAAAGTTTGAAGGAACTACATTTGGAAGAAATTCACTTATTAAAGGAAGAGCATAACAAAACAATCAATGACCTTCATGAAGAAATTAGAAAAATCAGACTGGAATCAAATGTATCTTTGCAGAATAATTTGTTGAAGGAAAGGTAAAAAAATGAATGTAGAAAAATAATAATATTAATAATAATAATAATAATAATAATAATAATAATAATAATAATAATAATAATAATAATGATGATGATAATAGTTTTGCGCAATATACATAAGGTTTTATTCTTTTTTAGAGATACTTTACGCAAAAGTTGTGCAACTTTCAGGAGCTTGGTTAGTCAGTTGATAAATTATTTTGTTAAATGTGAAGAGGAGCTAAATAATACTTTGATTAGTGAAATGGTAAAGAAAGGATTAACAGGTCGTCAAGATAATACCACAGTTTTTGGGAACAATGAAGGTGCAAAAATAAAAAGGGTCCATTTTGCACCGCACTCATTGAAGATTTCATCTATTGTCAAGGACAATGATTTTGTTACTTTGTTTAACACCGAAAATGATATAATAAGCATTTTAAAGAATGACTTAGATACTTGTTTAGAACGCTTAAAATCTGATAGTGCTAAAATTTTAAACATGTCTGTATCTGATTCAGAATCATGGTCAACTGGGATTGAGTAAGTTTAGATATTCTATTAAAAAATTTAGAATTTATTGTATAACATTGATTACAGAATGATACAATTTACAACTTTTTTCTCAGCGAGAGTCCTAATGAAAAATTGATGGAAGCTGAAAAACTTTTGGCTGGATTCCAGGAAGAGAATGAGCATTTAAAAGTAAAGATAATAGAGCTGCAGCAAAGAGTTTTAATGTCTGAAAGAAAGAAAGAAATAATTTCTGAAGGTTATGGTGAACAAGATGAATCCGTGTGCGAGGAGCTCAATGAAGATTTCTCGCAATTACAAGAACGCGCCAAGTTTGTTGTCAACAATGGTAGCAACGACACGGTATATCTACTTCAATTAATAGACGATCTTTGTCGTCACGTAGAGAAGTCTAAGGAAGAGATGAGGCGCGAAAAGGAGGATCTTCAGCATCAAGTAACGTTTATTATTTGATTGTCGATTTTGGTTACTTATTGCTTTTTAAATTACTGCTGGTGTGTATTGCATGTTGCACTATTTTATTTAAATTGATATTTATTTATTTTTTATTTTACATTTTAGAGATATTAATTAAGTTGTAAGTCTATATAGTAAATGCACATTGGCACTGATCGAATTCAAATTAGCATAATAACTTTCCTTCAGTATCTTTTCCTTAAAATGAAATAATTTGTTAGAGTTACTATGAATAGGGCAAAATAGAATGTTACGATTATGGAAAGTTAGTTTAATCTTTCAGAACTAAATGTTTTACCTGCAAGGAAATTTTTTTAAAAAGCTCCCGATTGATTGGTGGGCATATTATATTAAATGTTATTAATATTTGAAATTATCTTTAATGGGATTTAAAACCCATGCTGGGAATCTACCATACCGTTTTCGAAATTTTCTTTGACTTTTCAAAATGAAAACAAATTTTCAAAAAAAATCGGTTTTTAATGCCCTCCGCAAGAGTGCAAAGAATGTGCTCTTTTAATTTAATGTTATTTCATTCAGGCCTCGAGGAGATAAATGGGTTAAGAATTTTACTTTACAAGTTTTTCAACATTTTTAAATCTACTTTTCCCGTAGATTTCTAAATTGAATGACTCGAAATCGAAATCAAACCTTCTTTGCAGCATTGTGGGGGGCATTAAACATCGATTTTTTCTAAAATTTAATTTAATGTTGAAAAAATGAAGCAAATGTCGAATTACTATGGCAGATTTCTAACCATAGATTTTACATCCCTTTGACGGGATGTGAAACTCTCCCAAAGGAATCTGCATTATAAATTTTGCTAGTGCAAACGTACTGTTAAATTTTAAAATTATAGTTACTATCATAACAATAACAATGATGATAATTAGATATCAATATTAATATACATTTTTTTTTGTTTTGGTAAATAATAAATTTTATTCCGGACTTAACGATAATGGCCACTTTATTGATTTGAAAAGAATTGAAAGGACACCATTTGATTTTTATTTTTTTGCGTATTTCTGAGAATAAAGGAAATGCCTTGTTAGAGATTGGTACATTATGTAACAAGCAAATAAAGTCACAGATTATTCCCGAGGGGCGGGTTAATTCTCCGAGGGATTTAATCGACTTTATTTTTTGCATGCAGAAATTTATTCGCATGTTTTTAATTTCGCTTTGGTAAATTTTTTATTGTATTCATTTCCATTTTGGTTCTTTTGCTATTGATTCGTTTAATGAGGAAGAATTTGTTAAAAATTAATAATTAAGGAGAAAGCTTTATTATCTTTCGCTTTCTCTATTTTTACAATCTAAATTATTGCTGTGTTTGTCTTAATGAGGAGCTACACAATCAAAAATATTCAGCTTATTTCTGCTTGTTTCACTTTCTAAACCCATGAAATCGTCAAAGGTAATTTAGAAAACAAACAATTTGGCTTTGCTGTGCTCGTTCGGATCTTTGGAATTAATTTTATTCCCTTAATTGTGTTATTTATTTATAACAATCGTCGATGCGATTTTATTCCTTTGTGTAATGCATTTATAACAACCGTCCTCAGGTAGCCCGTACTAATTTGTCACTGTTAACAAAAAAGAGCCCAAATTTTTTATGCGTAAAATTTTTTTTTTTTTATTTTTAATGAATTTTTAATTACGATCAAGTTTGAACTAAAAAGACTTTTTCATCGTGAATAAATTTCAAAAATTCCAATTGTAACTATAATTCTTTAGGAGAAATATTTTTCTCGCTAATGTACATTTTTTCGAAATATTTAAAAAATATCAGCTGTTGTAGTTTTACTAACTCCCTTTAAGAAATCGCTTGGTAAGCTTGATTGTTTGGGCCTAATTTTGTTGACATTCAGGAGCCGTTATCCAAGTCCTCTATTTTAGTTCATTTCTCAATCCTTTTGGGCTGTTATTTTGCCGTAGGTAAATTAGTACATTTTTATATAGATGGATACAATAGTTATTTCGAGGTGAAGCTCGAGGATAACAACATTAGTGGCTTGTTGTTTCTGTGTAATAAAATTTATTATTTAAAAAGTCAATGCCGGATTTTTCTAACTGGATAAACTGAAATCTATTATAAGGTGCAATGGGAAGAGCTTACTTAGTTGGAAATGAAAAATTTGTTTTTGTGCATTTAATATTGAAAATAGACTATAAAAGTAATAAATATCAATAACATGAACGATTAATTAGTTTAAATTGTGAAATATACTAATAAAATTTGGATTTGAGTGGAACATTGTTGTTGTTATACGAGAGAGAAAGTGATTATTAAAGGAGCAAAGGAAGGATTGTGATTGGCATTTGGTTGTCTTGTCAGCAGGTCTCATTAGTTCCCACTCCTACCCCAAATACACAATGGGTTTGCTGTGTTAAGGTAAATACTAATTTAATTTAGTCGCCATAATAACTTAATTATGCAACGATTCGAATCACAGTCAGGTAGCTTGTACTTCCTTCTCGACTAATTAGTATAATTAGATAAAAAACGCTTGTTTACACGCAAAGGTTAAGGGTAAGAGGGATTGCGAAAGAAAAGAATTTATTTTCGTTATTTATTATGGGTTTTATAAAGTTTAAAAAAATGCATGATAATTTAATTGAATTAATTTAAATTTAAAGTTAATAATTAATATTTAAATAATGTACACGGTTGGCATACTTTAAGCACTGAATGATTTTTTATGTTTACACTTATTGAAAAGAAAGCATGTGAATTTCAGTTAGTACTTTAACTTTGAATGTTGAGCATTATGTCAGGATATCCACAGAGTAATTGCAGTGTTTCGGCATAATTCGACATACGCTTGATGGCTTTGCTCGCACTGTAAAAGAAAGGAAACACTTAAGCATATAAAGTGTACAAGAATTCAAGTGCTGTAATATTAAATTTGAAATGGGTGATATAATGTTATTACAGATCGAAGCAGCGGACAAGCAGTTGCGGCTGACACGAAAATTTCAAGAGGAACAGGCAATTGAACGTGAAGCTGAACGCGATGAAGCTGTCAAAGAAATTGAGCAGCTCCAAGAGCGATTGCGCGAACGCGAAAGAGAAAAAAATCGTGACTTTCTTACCGAGGTACTTGTGCTGCAATCGTTCTCCAATTAACAGTACCTTAAGTACCTTCACTTGCTCTTGCTTTATTTTTAACGCATATGATTCTTTAAAATATTAATTAGTAATTCGTGATAATTTCAAATCACTTGATGGTATAACTTTATTTGCATCCTAAGCAAAGATTTTATTTTTTATTTCTTCTTCTTAACACTCTATCGTCGCTTATACTATTCATGCATTAACACAATTTAGTAAGGGGATGTAGAGCAAAGTATAGAATTATACTTTTTCTAAAAAGTTTTAATTTTAATTTTAATTGACTAGAGTAGATAAAAATGAAAGTACACGCATCCCCTTAAATAATAATTTGATCTCTATGCACTGTGGTTTTGGTTTTTTTCTCTGTTTGATGCACACGCACACGTACAATAGCAGTCTGCGCTATCACCTGCTTCGTCTTCTGCAGACAGCTCCACGCTTCGACAGACGGTTGATGAATCACAGATGAGTGAATCAGTGAGTTAAAAATTCATGTTTATCTAGTCAGGATGAAGCACGAACATGATGACGACTCAGTAAATTAAAAATATAAAAGGAACATTTTTAAACGAAAGGATGATTTTTTTATTTAGTTGGAGACCTTGAGGGCGCAGATGCGCGACTTGGAGTCGAAGAATACAGAGATGGGAAACGAGCTGAAAGAAGCAGTAGGCAAAATTCACGAGTTGCGCGAGGTGATTCGCGAACTTGAGCAGCAAGTGGAAGAGCGACAGGAACGCGAAGAAATTCTCAATAAGGAGATCGAGGTACTTCAGGAGGTAATCGTTGCCCAAACTAAAAATCAACAAGAGCTTGTACAGGAACTCGAAGTCGCAAAGTCTGGCAGCGAAAATAATCAACTGAGTGATCATATTGGTCACTTGCAGGTAATCTTTTTACTTACACAACATATAACTCAATTGATATACACGGTGTCTTAAAAAGACCCGAACCCCCAATAACTTTGCAGGGTGAAATCCTATAAAAAAAGATAAATAGAAAAGTTGTAGGATTTCAAATAAAAAGGTCATAGACATGGCCACCGCTGAATTCGTTTTTTGAAATCCTATAACTTTGATAGGATTTCACCCTACAAAGTTATTGGGGGGTTCGGGTCTTATTGGGACACCGTGCATAAAATGTATGTGTCAATACTGTACGATATCCTTGTTGTTCTACATTTACGTGTTTTTTTACCTACAACTAGGAGGAATTACGTAAGCATCAGTTGAGCTCGGAGCAACTGACAGCCAACTCGTCGGCGCTTAAGCAATTGCGTCTCGAGATTCGCGAATTGCAGTCTCAACTCGATCGTAAGACACGGGAACTGGAATCACTGCATGTGTGCGGATCAAGCTTGAGTTTAAGCCAGCCAAGCGAGGATGTCTCCATTCGCGAACAAATAGATGCAATTCGTTGTCCGACTCCCGACGATCCAACCTCACCCCCTATTTTACCTCTTGATCATATTCTTAAACTTAAAGACACTCTGCTGAAACATTTCCGAGTCGAGGATGTAGCACTCAAGCGGCTGAAAGATATCGAAATTCAGCTTTCAGCCCTTCAGGTAAGAGTAATTTTACAAAATTGTTTATTCTTCATAAATGCTTCATTATCAATATGTACGTTTCTGTATGTTATCCAATTATTAAGCAAGCTTTTTACTTAACAGAGACAGAATGAAGAGCTGTTGGCAGAACAAGATCTTTTACAACAAACAATATCGGAACAGCTATTCCAAATTGAAGCTTTACGAGCTCGATTAGAACAGCAGAAGCAAAATGCACCATTCGCTCATCGACAAGCAACTTCGAGGCTTGAATCGCAGCTTTACGAGGCTAGCGATAAACTTGAAATCGCTGAACGAGCCGTGGCTGACAAAAATGTCGAACTCGCAGAGCTAAGGAATCAGATCGAACGAGTAAGTCGTCTGCTTGCCGAGAAGGAAAATGAAATTGCCAATGTCGTACAATTTGAAGGTGACGCTGTCCGCAAACTGAAACAAAAGCTCGACATTATCGAGGAAGAGAATTCTATAATAAAGGTAACTCTTGATAAATAATAATTACGCTTATTTTACCTATTTTATTTATTTTTACTGAGACATTTTCTTTACTATTCCAGACAAAGTTGAATGTACAGGAGAAGTCGCACACAAACTTACCTCAGGTTATCGATGCGATGCTGGTAGAGAAAAACGAAGAAATTGATCAGTTAAAGGAACAGCTAATTCGCCGAGAAAAGCAATTAGAAGTATATCTATCTCTGGATGAAGCCCAGCTTCGAGAATTGTTGCGACATAATGATCAGCAAAAGAATAGTGCGCGAACTCTCAGCGACATCCTTTCGATCAACTCAGAGTGCGAGGAAATATCTGAAGCAATTCGAGAAGCTCCGAATTTTACACGCTTCCAAAATGTGTCGAACCTTAAAGTGACTAACTCTGCAGTACCATCATCTCATCTGGTGCACTCGAAACGAGATGTCGTCGATTTTTCACAAGTTATCACTGAAACACCCAAGGTCCCCAGACTCGAACTTGATAGTCACAGTTCTGATGTAATCAATTCAAATGTCATCGAAGTTTCAAAGGAGGTATATCAACAGAAAATTAACTATTATTATTATTATTATTACTATTATTATTTTGCTTAAGTATCCAATTATCAATATTTTACAGATGGAGTCACTTCAAATGCAAATGCAGCCAAATGAGCGAATGTCGTTGGTGGGTGTATCCTCATTACTGGATACAGAAGCAGAGACACATTTGGACGTGTTAAATGCCTCTGGAGAACCAAGTGGATTTGTTTGTCCTCGTCACGATAAGCAAAACAGTTCATCCCATTTTCCCGATGAGTCATTACACAGTGAGACTGCCATGGCTATGGTGCAACGTATCCGAGAACTCGAAATAAATCTCTACGAGAGCAAAGAAGAGCTTAGTGCAAAATCGTTTGCTTTAGAACAGCGCGAGTCTGAATTACTGCAGCTGCAAGAAAATATGAAGTCACTTAATGAGAGAGTGCTTTTCTACAAAGCAGAGTATGAGAAAATTAGAGACAGTAAAACAAAAATTGTAAAAGATCTTGAGGAATCAGAGGACCTTTTGAAAAAGCGTACCGAAGAATTGGAAACTTACAAAGAAAAACTGCAAGTAAGTATAATTTCGTGTATTAATTTAAAAACTTTTCCATATTGATGTTATTTTTAACACTAACTTAAATAAGCCTCCAGAGGAAATAGTTATATATATATATATATATATATATTTTTTTTTTTAAATATTCACGAGCAGTTAAAAAGTAATTGAAATGAAGGTTTTAATTTTGATTTTTAGTACCAATATTAAATAGTATTAAAAAATATATTTCTCATCCAGGTTGATGAAAAAATACTGTACGAGGAATCTATGCGTTGTAAGCGCAGCGAAATAGCTTTACAAGAAAAGCTCCAAGAAATAACAAATTTAAAAGAAATAATATCCGAAAAAGATATCACTATCGAAACGCTTCAATCTCGTAATATAGAATTTGAGAATGAAATTAAAGACTTGTATGATTGTAGACACAAATTTGAGACTTATCAACAGCAAATAAATGAATGTCAAAATGAAATTCAACGACTTAGCGAAGGATTGAATAGTCGTGATCAAATGATCCGCAGACTAGAGGAGATGGCCAGGAGAAGCAGTTTGTCAGGGGGCTCGTCACCTAGTGAAAAAGACCAAGAAATTTATCATCTTCAAGAATACCTCAAGGTTTTTTTATTTTTTATAAAAAATAGTACATGTTTAATGATGCCACTTTAGGAACATTATATTTTCTTTTTATCCATTTCAGGAAAAAGATAAAGTCATTCGTCAAATGAGCGACGATAGTAAGAGTTTACATCGAGCACTGGAAACAATCCAAAACAAAATGAAAGAATCAGGTAACATTGTGGAATTAAGACGAAAGCTGAAAGAGGAGCGGAAGAATAATATTGAGATGACAGAAGAAATTGCTCGACTGAGCACAGAAGTGGAAATGCTAAGTACAAGAAGACCTGACGAAGATAATGATATAGCTGAAATGGTCAAAAGGGAACTGAATCTCTCAGCTAGATTAGATCAACAGCTGCTTAACGTTATTGACAGTGAACCTGAAAATGTTTTGAAAAAGTGTACTGATTTAAAACAGGCAAATAAAGAAATAGAAGAACTAAATCGAATCAAAGATGACTTGGAAATAGAGAGTGAGATGTTAAAGTCGCAGGTAAATTTATTTTTGTAAAGAAACATACTTTAAAACAAATATAATACAGAAAACAATTTTTTTTTAGATTACAGAATATGAAAATCGAATATTACAACTTACAGCTGACATAGAAGGAAAATCGTCAAGATTTACTAAATTAGAGGAAGAACTTGCTAGAGAAAGGCACATGGTGAGATCATTGCAAATGCAATTGCAAAGGGAGAAAAATGCATCTGCAGAAGATAAAGTCAGGGATACAGAATTAATTAGTCAATTGCGGATTAAACTTGACGAAGCATTTAATGTTAGAGACAGATTGATACTAGAGCAACAAAATTTGGAAGTCATGAGATCTATGCACAGTAAAAGTAAAGACGAGACTTTAAGTAAGGCTAACTTTACCATATATTATTTACTTATTTCATGAAAGCGAAAACGTTAATCGTTGTTAAGATGCATTTATTATTTCTTTTATATAATATTTTCACCTTTACTTAATTTCTAACAATATTTATTTGTCTAATGTAGATAAAGAAGATAATTTTGAAAAGCAACAATTAGTAATGAGAGAAGAACTAGAAGTGCAACGTAGTAAAAATATAGAAGATCGCGACACTTTACAACAGGTGGAAAAAGAACGCGATCATCTTGAAAGTCTCTACGAAACTATAAAGGCGGAAAGGGAAAAATTGATCAGTAATATCGAAGCGGCCGATTGCGTTAAAGACGATTTAAAAACAGAACTACGCCGCGTGCGAGAAGAACTCAAAGCAAAAACTAAGGAATGTGATTGGCACAAATCGATGCTAAAAACTATTAATGATGCTGAGATTAAACGCAGCGAACAAAGGAGCAGCCAACAAACTGAACTGAAAAATCTCAAACACGTTATGGTTTGTTCGATCCCTTTAAACCGTTTATTTTTAGTTGTTACAAAAAATTCATATTTTATTAATGTAATTTTAGATGGATGTTGAATCCGAAATGAAGGTATTGAAAGAACAATTGACAGAAGCAGCAGAGCACGAGATTCAGTCAACTCATTACATTGAAGCATTAAAAGATAAGGAGACTGATCTAATGGACCAACTCAATGCTGCAAAAAATGTCGAAAAACAATTAAGAGAAATTATCGCGGATCAACAAAACGAGCTGAAAGCTTATCTAACAAAAGAAATGGAACTGGCAGATGAACTTAAACGGGAGCGATTGTCGCCGAATAAAAATCATTCCCCTAGTAAACTTTTACAAAAATTAAAGGTACATTAATTAACTAAATAAAACTCGAGAATATTTGTTACTATTCTATAAATTGAGCATGTAGAATAATATTCATATTTATTGAAGGATCTCAACACTAGTATTGAAAGACTATCTCAAGATAAAGTGCTTTTGTATGAAAAAATAGAACGATTGAGGGAGGAAAATACAAGGTACTTGGATCAAATAAAATTCCTCGAAACACAGCTATCACAAAAGTTGAAGGCTCACCCAACTATGATTAATCGAAACGATTCAGAAGAAATAGTAAGTAGAATCTCTTAATATAGTAATTCAGTATATTTATATAGTAAGAATGAAATCTTGTTTTACAGTTACAACATTTCTATGGCAGATACCTACGTTCGGAGAGTCGACGCAAGGCTTTGATCTATCAAAAAAGCTATTTGTTTTGTATAATTGCAGGCTATCAACATTTAGAGGAGAATACACTGTCATTTTTAGCACAGCTGACACAACAGCAACGTGCTTATGTACGTCGAGGAACCCATCGTCGAAATGCGAGTGTCCGATTTCGCAGTGCTGTACTACTGATTATTTCTATCCAACGTATGAAGTGGCTTATTCTACGTTGGCGTACTGGAAGACGAGTGGGTGCAAATGTTGTACTCGGCAGTATAGATAGACCAGGCACATCGTCTTCCAGACCAAGAAATATATCTGGTCATTCACCACCCGTTAGGGATAGGACTCTTGCTCCTATTACATCTTACACAGTAAAGTGAGTAATAGCAATTGTCTACTAATTACAAAAAATGAAATAATAACTATAATATGGTATATATGTTTTTTTATACAGCGGAACTAATAGTTTTTCACATGATCCTTATTTACGACGCTTCACTGACATACAACAGAACCTACATCTAAGAATACCTGAACCAAGCACAAATAATTTTCAATCAGATGTAATTTTACTGTTTAATTAGGAACTAATTACGTGTAAATAAGTGTATAATATTGTGACGATTATTTTAATTTTAATTTTATACAGACAAAAATAAGCATGC
>JAXIUT010026336.1:0-16274 GCA_035586675.1 Eurytoma californica | reverse complement strand
ACCTGCAGTAATACAGAAATTAATTTCTACTTACCGCCTTATTGCAAAGAAGGTATATTAAACTTTAATGACTCGTAACTCTATTATACTAAAATTTTATTTTAACATTCACAGAAGTAAAACAAAATATTTTTTAATTTAAAAAAGGAATTGAAAGATATAGCTGATGATGTACACTTTGAAATATGGGTAAGAACATATTAAAATTGCAAACATTCTTGTTCATGTTAACGTTATTATTGATTACACGATTGCGTATTATCAAATTGATATTTTTGTAATGCACTAGCAAAATTCATCATCTTTATTCAATAGTGGATACTTAAATGTGGAAAACGAAACAACTGTCGAGTTTTTCCAAGATCATTTATTCCCTAGAACGGAATACAAGGCCATCACGATCTTACATTTAAAGGAAAAGGGAAAAGCTTTAAAAAGTAAATGGGTAATATTTACTACATCAAATGCAGGTTAGTGTTATAAAAATTGTACTAAATTTTATTAAATATTTAATGAAAATTAATATTACTTTTCAGTCGCTGCGTATTTAAATATTTATATACCTGCGTACTTGATATGCTTAATATCTTTTTTTGTGTACTTATAAGAATTTTAGAAAGATTATATAAAAATATTTAATTTTAAAAATTTGCTTTACTTCGATATTTTAAGTTCTGTTTTAAAGGTAAAAATTAAAAAAAATTAATAACAAGTCATTAGTTTTGTATTTGTAAATTGTATTTTTTACAAAAATTTGTTAAATAAAAATCAATATGTTAAATAACATACAATTACAATAATCCGTATTTTTATTATCTTATAGCTTTAAATAAATCTAACATAGAAATAAAAAGGTACATACAGTAAATACAACCAGTATCAGTATGGTAGTACGTGATTCTTGTTTACTTTTAGAAAAGCCAATAGAGTCTAACTTTTTTTAATCAAACGACATCCTTACATTTAACATTTTTTAAATAAAATTTAAATTAATATGGGTATTCTAAAATACGCAATAATTTCATCACATAATACTAGATTATTCATGATCTTACAAACGAAATTTCACTATAATACAGATCCTTCTCCGACCCTAACAACTTTCATCTCGAATATTTATAAAATATATTTTATTATATGCTAGATACAAAACAGTATCCAATAAAAATTGTATTATTGTATGCATATAAATTATAATGTAAAAATTTAATAATTTATCTGAATAAGGTATGCATTTAAATAAGCATTAACTACAGGATGCATCAAATTAAATATTGGTTGTAATAATCGTTTTTGAAACGCTTGATGGAAATATTTGTAAATATAGTGACATGTATATTATCGTATAAATAAATTTCAATTAATTATATATCTAGTAAGAACTATTTACATTCGTATTTTTATCGACTGATAGTCTATTAAGACCATTAATTTTTATTGTTTATTTTTTATCCATTGATTTTTCCATCTCTAATAAGTCCATTCGAGAATATGGTTGGTTGGGCACCAGGACGAAATATGGCTCTTTTCCTATATTATTGAAATTCTTATCCTCTTTTCTATCATCTTTATTGTTTGAATTTGACTTTATCCTACGTTGCAATAACAGATTAGCCAAAGAACTCCATATTGCGCCAAGTAAATGAAGTGACCATCCATATTCTGCATAGAGCATGTAAGCTCTGACAATAATATCAAATACAGTCTTGAATATTTGGAAAATCATGAAAATTGCTATTATGCCAGCGCTAGCCGTACCAAAAGTAAGAAATCCTGTCCACGCACTGTCCCATGAAGACTGCATAATTTTGGATACAGCGTAATCGTTGAAAAGGTTGCTCAGAGCTTCGTGCTTCTTTGAAGGTTGTCCATCCATTTCTCGCGCAAGATCATTCAAAAGTGAACCTCGCTCCGAAGGGAACATGACGTTATCCCGGATTTGCTGGAGGTCTTCCTGGGTGTAAATACCGTTTTTTATTAAATCCCCGGGATTCGAGTACTTCCAAGTAGGCTTGGTCATTGGCTTCAAAGTTATCGGCGGAACTGTTTCGGTTGGCTTTCGCAAGATTTGATACCAAAACTCCCCTATTAAAAAATATGCAGGAAGTAATCGGTTGCAAGAGTATTTCGTTCCCCTGTTTTTCAGAATATGAGTTTTAGGAGTTAAATAGTATGTCTTATTTTCATGCTGCACTGGTAATTCGACATAACACTCATCATCGTGTTTAATTTTCACTTCTACCGGTATGCATTTTATCAAATGCACGACTTCACCAGCAATAACTGCCATGTAGCCAGGTCCTTTCATGAGGTTATACGCAAACTCATCTGGACTGTGTGCCGCGATTGACAAAGAATTTTTCAGAATTTGACGTTCCAAGTTGCAAGTGTGCTCTATTACATCTCGATACAACCCCTTCATTTGCCGTTTCATATGCTTCTCTACGTAAACGAATTTTGAGTTCATGTAAGCAAGTATATCAATATTTTCTTTCGAGATTTTCTTGTTGCCAATTATAACATTATTTGGTGTTGTCTCATAAATAAGAAGCTTAGGATGTTCGGTCCTGATGAATTCTTTATTACAGACCATCTCTTTAGATTTAGCCGTAAGAGCAAACGTTATATCATGCGAATCCACGGAATATACCATCTGTTGATTTGATATTTCATAATTTACCATTTTAACTGCTTTTCCTTCGTATAATACACCATACCTATCCAAGTTGCAATCATTTTTGGGAATAGCTTCCCAAAAGGTATTACCTCCTGAAATATCAATACAGGACTGAGACGTCAATGTACAAGTCTTACCTGAATGCAAATGGATCAGGTTATTGTCTAAACTGACTTTGGCTTGATATTGAAATAGAGATATTTTAATAAAGCCTTGTACCACTACTGATTCCCATGATCCATACGGGTCTGCGTACGAGGCACCTGTGCAGTGACCGTGTTCATCCACTGTACCTGCTAAAGTCACCGACCTACTTTTGGTTGTATTTATAGCTAAGCCATGTATAGCAACATTTTCTAAATGATTGAATTCTCTTGTTTCATGTATATCTTTGCACGTTTCCTGCTCTACCTCGTATATGAACTCATTGTAACCATGAGATACGATGGATGTATGCGAGAACATCCCGCAATGTTGTACTGTTCTTTGAATTTCTATTTTGCATTGAATAACTCGAGTTTCACTGTACTCGTTGATTTGGAACAGTTGAACGAAGGTGTCAGTAACATTAGTAGTTTCTGGGGGTATTTCGCATTGATCTACATCTAATAAAGAGATAGATGTAATATTCAGCATACTTGTTCTTCCACAATCATAACCAATTAAACTGGCATTTGTAGAAGTAAATAGAAACAGAGCAGAAGAAAGCAGGAAGAGGGCTGTTTTATACATTGTTCTGTCTTCCATCCTGCGAATAAAATGCAACAAAATAAAATTATAAAATTTATTTAAGGATATATCATTTTTTATAAATACATCTATTTAATAATGGTGATTCTAACGTTTTTTTTTAAATCAAGAGCAAGGAATTCAAGGATTACGAAAATCTGTATAAAATTGGTGAATGGATGATGAAGACTCTTTAGATATACTAGTAAAAGTTAATTATGTCGTTGCCACGGTTATAGATACTTTTTCCGAAAAACACACTGAAATCAGTGCTTGAACATCAGCGATTTAGAAAAAATGGTTTGCTTTGAGAAAATCTATTTCAAGAAACAGCAATATAAGATATCTTAACTTTTCATATCCAAATGATACCCAATAGTCTACTTTTACTTTTCAGTAGTATGACCATTTTTTCCTAAAGATCGATACCATTAGAGAAAAATAAACTGCTGCAGAATAAATTTTATTAAGATCTAGACTTCTTGAAATTATTTAAAATGGTCTTGAGATGACAAAAATTAAAATATTTAAAAATACTAGTGTGTGCTAAAAGCGACCGCAAAGTTTGGAAAAATTAATAAATAATTTAAGTTTTTAGTTATTTCTTAGTAACTTTAAAATTTTAAACTTTTTCAAAACAAATCCTTTGCAATTTATTGATTGTCAAATCACTATTGCTTGAACGTGACTTGGTGTAGTGTATTTTACACATCACACAAATGTCTCATAGAACGTATTTTGCTCTATACCAATAATTTAATAATTTCATATTGCAACCACTATTTATATTCGGGATTTATGAAAATTTAATTGTTAAGATAGATCAATTCAAAGTAATTGTGTTAAAGAAAATACCATAAAGGTACAAAAAGACAAGAAAATTTAAAAAAAATAGAATAATTACAAAATTTTCAATTTAAAAAAAAGTTTAATAAATAGACTTTAATTTAATTATTTCACCTATGCACTTAAGCAACTATGTGGCTCGAGTAGTGGCTCCAAAACACATCCGTAAAAGGTAACATTTCTTATAATGAAGACAACGAACGTTAGAAAATAAAAGTAAATTTTTACCTTAAGCATTCAAGAAACATTACAGCATTGCAGTGACAAAATGTGTAAATCCCTTGATTAAATGAATTAACAATTTGCCCTCTAAAAGATCTACTTAATTCTGCTTTATAGAACAATGACTAAATTGTAAAATTGAAATTAACTGAACCTCAGAAATGCTTATGCTGACTAAAAATTTAATCGCGGACTAATTATATACTAGTCCACGACAAAGGCTACCGCCTATTGTTCTCCCTCCAGATATCGTGGATGGCTTATTGTCTTTCGGATCATTAGTCGACTAAATTCGATTTAATAAAGGCGAATTATTGTAGTTATCAAATTTATTTTTTTTTTATTAGAATAATTACCAAAATTTATTTTTATATACGCGAATAACTTAGTGAAAAAAGTTGAAAAAACCGCATTGCTTACGAAATAGAAACAAGTTTCATAAGCATCTACTATGATTCATATATGCTATTTATAAAAATAGTAATAAGTATTAATGTCTATTTAAATTCTCGATTTATAATATGACTCGTATGGAGCAAATTGGTGACAAATTCAACTGTGGTTATACTGCATGTATGCAAATCTGAATCATCTACTTCCTGGAGTATTATTCAGTACTCTATATCTAGTAAATAAATGATTCATGCGTTGTTATTGTTTATATTGTGTATACTTAATTATTCTTTAGAATATTACAAATTCGAATAATAAATAAAATTCATTATAAAAATGTGTGGCATCTTAAAATTGATCTTTTATTATAAGTTCAAGGAGTCTAGTTAAGGTCTAAAAAACAAATACTTTTATTAGGGTAATAATCATCAAGTTGCTAGAATCATAAATTTATTTTACATTGTTAAAGATTTTTTTACGAAATCTATTTGATCTACAATATTAAATCGTTTTCGTCGGAACTTTTTTAAAGAATGATACCATGTGATTGTATTAAAATCACCGAGTGATTGGATTAAAATGATCTTTGCAACAATGAAGTACAATTAATTATTTTTCAAAAGAAGCTATTTAAATTACATTTTCATTTGAGATGCATTCGAAAATGATTCATATCCTCTGACGAGATAGTTAGAAGGCCATCAGACTGTATGTTACGATATTTTTCTCCACAATCCACTATGGACGTTTCCTGAAATACGCATGCTGTTTGTTCTGAATTATTGCAAAAATCAATTTCAATAGAGATTGTCAGGTTGGCTCGCACGAGATGCAGGGATCACCTGCACTCTCGCTGCTACTGGACGTCTCAAATTCGACAACCGCAGTCGAAAAACTGCGAATGTGCAGTTTTCCGCGAGACACTTCGTACTTCGTCGCTATCGTTGGCGCAATGACACCAGTCGAAAGGCGGCGGCCGCGATAACCGCACACGCCTCTTTTGGAAGTGAAGTGCAGACTTTAATTGTGATCTTTCGTTTAAGCGTAGCAAAGCCAACAGTTGCAAAGATAAGTTGATCGCAGAATTTTGTCTGCAAAAAGTAGCGATAGCGCAAATTTTCTTAAAAATAAAGGATGGAAGACATTAGTAGCAGTGAAGTCAATAATGTCACCGAATCCACTGTAAATACAACTGACTATAGTGTAGACGACGATTTTGCAGATAATAAGGCTGACGTTTACCAATTCTACGGTATTATATTGGGCTGTTTATTTTTTATCTTGATGATTAGCGTATTCGTTTACATATTATTTGTTAAAGTAAAATGCAAAAAGTAGGTTTTGGAAAAATGGCGATCTTTTAATAATGCCAAGTTCAATGTTGACTAAAAATTATTACCATTATTAAGGTTTTCCAGGCCTAGTTTATCGACAACTATAAGGAATGACAACGAAAGCCGTAAGATGTTTTCGAAGGATCCCAATAAAAAGTTGAACAGAAGTGTAGATGTCCTGGAAAAGGATAACAAAATTATGATATATAATGTATCAAACAATCAACCTGTAAAACATATAGAGAACAAATATTTGATGCCTGTAAAGATTGAAGATTTCGAAAAATACACTGAAACTGCATTTAGAGCTGGGGCACTCAGTGCTGCATTCACGGTACGAACGCAGATTATTAAACATAACATTTGCATTGCGAAGAAAGTTATTTTAATTAAGAAATTTCTTCTTGTTTAAAGATTATAAAAAATGTAGAGAATAAACCGTGCACTTACGGATCACTCCCGGAATTGAAATTCAAAAACAGATACGCTAACTTATTTCCATGTAAGATTACTAAAATTTAATTTTAATACGTAACTATTTTGTAAAAATTATAGGATCTGCATTTTAGGTGACGATAACAGAGTTGTCCTGGAAACAATACCTGGTGATCCCTATTCCGATTACATTAATGCAAGTTACATAACGGTAATTTTTAAATATACAAATTTATTTATTTTAAAAAAAAATGTGTCAATGCAAAAATTGACCTGACCTCCGCATCCGAAATTAGAATATATTCTAAATATATTCTATATATATTACATATTATGTACACGTAATATACCTACAATTTTATTACGTTTTTCCATAGTGCACTTTTATAAATATATTAGAAATAAAGATTTCGTTTTCTATTATTTTTATAGGGATATAAAGGTATTGAAAAATCTTACATAGCCGCACAAGGACCAGTTTTACACACGGTAATTGATTTTTGGAGGATGATTTGGCAAGAAAAAGTTGAAGTAGTCTGTATGATAGTAAACTTAATATCAAATGGAAGAGTATGTTACGAATTTATTAATTTAAAACATTCTTTATTTATTACTTAGGTCGCTATTTATATAATAAAAAGTGGTTTCAATTTTAGAAAAAATGCGAACAATATTGGCCGGGAAAAATTGGTAATAAGGTGTTATACGGTATGGTATCCGTGAACTTTGTTAGTGAAGAAGTTTATTTAGATTTTACCCATAGAAAATTTCTCGTTACCTACAAAAACCAAGAAACAAGAACAGTGAGCAAAAATACTTCATTAAGTTTCATGAGTAATCTCTAAAGAATAATTAAGGATCTGTTTCATTTTAGATCAATCAGCTTCACTTCACAACCTGGCCGGACCATGACGTGCCGTTAAACGCCCGATCTCTCGTAAATTTTCTGAAAAAACTTCACTCATTGGTACCGATTCCACGAACAGGATTAGAACCATCCATCCTCGTTCACAGTAGTGGCGGAATTGGTCGAACAGGAACCTTAATAGTCCTTGATATGGCTTTTTGCAGGATATACTCAGAAAAGGTAATTACACACTGTTAAAAAAATTAACATCTTTCGTGAGTTACAGAAGCATCACATTTGAACGTTTGTAACTTAACTTATAGTTCTACCGTTAGAGCTATTTGAAATGTTTAATTTGTACATTGAAATAATTCAAACTCATTTTTCGTAGATGATAAATGTTTACGATGATGTCGCATTACTTAGAAGGGAACGACCAAATATGATAAGCAACGTAAGGCAATATCTATTCATCCACTTAGCTTTAGTCGAATATTTAAATTCAAAGGAGACTTGCATCGTTTGCGATAAAAAATTCTCTGAAACAATTAAAGAGGCAAAGAAAAAATCAGCATACTATTATAAAAGGTTATTTACTCATAAACTGTTTCTTCTAAAATTAGTACAATACGTACATAAATAATTAAAATTACAAAAATATTATATTTATGATCATACCAAAATTATTGTAAATAACTAACTCATATAATTTTTACTCAGAATTCTAGATGCCGAATGGCGGGCGAAAGTTTTTGACTTCTGGGAACTTTCCAAAAAACAGACTACAGCCAATAAAAGATTTTCTTCTATCGAAGGTATTTAAAATATTAATTTTATAATGTAGAAGTTTGATAATGCGCTCACTAAATTAAATTTGAAAGGATCTAATCCGATAAATGGAGATAATAGTTTTAAAGCTGTCATAAATATCAACCGCATTGACAAAAATCGTCGGTACTTGGCAGCACAACTGCCCACACCTTCCACTGCAGTAATTTTTTGGAAAATGTTAGTTGAACAAAATATTAATTTTGTTCTGTTTTTGCAGTTACCCGGTTTAGAATTGCCCGTAAGTCTTAAAGTATCGTGACTATTTTAAATTCTCTAGTTTATTCAATTTAATACTTTCGCTTACCGAAATATCCTGCAGGACATTCTGCAGGAAATCTTGCACGAAATTTTTTCTGCAAAATGATCCTACAGGAAAATCCAGCAGGAAATCGCTCCTACAGGAAAAACCGCGAAATACCTGCAGGAATCCTGCAGAATGTCCTGCAGGAGTCCTGTAGGCTGTCCTGCAGGATGTCCTGCAGGATATTTCGGTAAGGGTTGGATTTATGTAAAATTTATAATGCAATAATTTTTCAGGTCTGTGATCAATTTGTATCGGAGAATGCATTCTACGTAAACACAAGCCAACTAAAAATTGATGAGTTAAAAAATTCAAAAAAAATGTATGATTATTATATGATAGAAGTGGTTCAAATAGTTGATAAAACAAAAGTAAGCAATCATAATGAACAGATATCAACATCGAGAGAGTTTGATAATGAATATTTTCTTTTTTATTAGAATCCACCGTTAGAAAAGATGGTTAAAATCGTAATCTACAATAACTGGCCGGAAAATAGTCCTTTCCCTGTAACAAAAGAATTGGTAAAACTTTGGGCAGTGGTTGAAGATATGCACACAAAAGAAGAAGAGAGCTCAATTGCCATAATTTGTCGGTAACGTCTTGACATGTAAATTGCATTTAAAAACATTGTTTTGTTACAACTACTTTTAACTTTAATAATCAAATTCAGCGATGGATTTACGGCAAGTGGTCTTTGGCTGAGTCTTAGTTTTTTGCTAAAAAACATGGCAGATTTTAATGAATGCGATGTTCCATTCGCTGCCAGCGTCATTCGTAAATATAACAAAAATTTCATTAGCAAGCAAGTAAGGCACACAATTATGTACTATAATATCTTCGTCATACCGGTTTATCATGTTTTAATTTGAATGATTTTTTTTCTTTCTTTAGGAGCACCTAAAATATTTGTTCGAAGTAGCTTTAGAATGGTCATCTTCAAATATGAATAAGAAATATAATTAATGTATTGGTATATTTTTATACACATTGAAAATGTAATTAAAATAAATTATTTTTTTATTAATTATCATTATTGCCGTTAATATGGGTTAAAAATAAATATCGATGAAAAATAAACCAATTTGAAAGAATATTTATTTGATAAACTGCCTCCGCTACAATCATTTTCGAGAATACTAAACAGCGGTGCTGCGCTTTCGACTGTGGTTCTGTTTTGATTTCTTTAGTTCTCTTCGCTGACAGATGTTCCAACATTTAAACACTTTCTAAAACCGAAAAATAACTTTTTTTCACTATTATTAAATACTAGGTATATTGATAAAAGTGGGTATACAACACCAGAAAAGCAAGTCGAAACTTGTTAGACATGATACTGTAGATGACTGGATTTATAGCTGAGGATAAGAAATAAACAATAACGTAAGTGCTTTCTAAAAACAAATCAATGTGCTTAAAAGTGTCGATGAAAGTAACTGGTAATTTCTCTATGTTAATCAAGACCAGTCTTCCACAGTGGTATGGCGCCCAAACAAAAAAAAATACTGCAACTACAGTCACTGTAACATTACAAAGAAAATTTTAAATTACTATTTCTCTGTTATATTGTATACTGGTATTCAGAGAACAGCCATTAGAAATCGAAGTATATGAATTAAATCTATATTCGAAGCCTTTCAAATATGCATTAAAAAATCTTACCTAACATTTTCATGATTGTTTTATTGGTACCATCATCACTCTGTGTTTCTGAGCGATCACTCTGAATGTTACTTGAACCTCGTTTTTTTTGAATTTTAGAAGAGTCCACCAGTTTTTTCCAAATTAGAGTGTACAATACTGTTATAAGTATGAATGGTAAGACAAAGAATATAAGGGTTTCTATTTCGGTAATGTATTCAATGGTTTTATCAGGAAAATAGCACACTGGCGTAGATTCATCCTCCATAAAATGCAATCGCCGTTGAGAGAATACTAAATAGCCGAAAACAAACCCAATTATCCAGATGAGGAAAATAAACTTAATGGCTTTGGAAATAGACAATGTCATCCGGGCGAGAAAAGGGCGACATATAGCTAAGTATCTCTCGATTGTAAAAGCCGTTAAAGTCATGATCGATACGTTGACTGCAACGTCTGACACCCAGTTAAAAAAGAAACAGCCTTTCATTCCAAACTGCGTATTGTTGGGATTGTAATTCTAAAACCAAATTTTAAATATAACTCATGAAAATAAAATACAATAATACAATATTCTGTACCATGGGAGTAAAATGGACTGTTTTAGACCAAATGTGTAGTACGAGAGGCATGCGAATTACCAAGAGCCAAATACACAAGGTCAAAATTTCCCACCCTTAATTGGTACACATCATAATTTTTATGACACATTATGGATTTCCGTTGTTCCGGGAAGACAAAATTGAAAAAAATTAGAGAGACTGTATTTTGATAAAACCAACGATTTTTTAAAATTAAGTATTCTAAATTATTTCAATTTTTAAATGACTTTTTTTGAGTAGTAAGAAAAAGTAAAAACATGCTCATTGCCCGTATGTAAATTTTTTTACCCATTGATCGGAAAAGACTAATTTAGTACTTATTTTCAGGTTAAAAAAATACTAAAATGACAAAAGTATAAAATGGAAAATTTAATTACTCTGTACGGATACCAGCTCGCTATTGTATAGAATGTTAATCCTGAAGACAGCATTATTAAGTCTGCAACAGCTAAATTAAACAGGTAGATGTTGGTGGTTGTGCGCATGGATTTATCACTGGCGATGACAATGCAGGTAATTATATTTCCCAGATAACC
Source organism: Eurytoma californica (assembly GCA_035586675.1). Lineage (NCBI taxonomy): Eukaryota > Metazoa > Arthropoda > Insecta > Hymenoptera > Eurytomidae > Eurytoma > Eurytoma californica. The sequence continues at coordinate 4,880 of JAXIUT010026336.1, read as the reverse complement.
AAATGTACAGATGCACGAGTGAATAATGGTCTCTATGACCAAAAAATAATACGGTGGTATCTCAGAAAAAGTGGCATACTTCATGATTATTTGTTCCTTATAATCTTCTTCTGATTTATTAATACGCTCTTCTAACCGTTTGAGTTTAGCTAAATATTGTGCTATTTTATCTTGCAAATCATGGATTTCGGATGAATTCATGGTTGAAACTATGAAATTTAAAATCGAGTTATTTAACTGAGTTTATTTCCATGTACGTTTCGACAAATTACTGTCTACTGGAGATTCACATAATGAGAATACTGATATATGCGAACGGATGTTAAAAGATTAGATCTGCATTATCTCTGGGCAAATCTACTCTGCGTTCCAATAAGCCGAATTTTGAGTGGTTTTTTCGAGAAAATAATAAAATTAATTAAACAGTTGAAGTACTTTATTAAGTAGGGGAGAGCGGGGCATAGTGGGCCACCCCATTAAATATGTTTAATTTGCTGTGAAACATATTTCTTAACAAGTCTCATTGAAAATAAAGATATTTAAAAGAATATCATTATTACATTGATGTATTACTGTATATATCTGTTGTATATAGTAATACTGCAATGTAAAAATGATATTCTTTCAAAATGATTTATTTTCAGTGAGACTTGTTAAGAAATATGTTTCACAGTAAATGAAACATATTTAATGGGGTGTCCCACTATGCCCCGAAGGTTCACATTGACACACGGCCCGCTATGCCCCGCTCTCCCCTATATTATTATTTTTTATGTTTTATATTCAAAATGGCAACTAGATAGCTCAAAACTGTAAGGCACAATTTTTGAGAAAATACAACTAAATGAAACGATTCTCCGCACAATTCGTGTAAAATTTTGTATAAAAAAATATATCAATTTTCTCAATAAGGGAGAGTCAATCAATTCCGTCTTCCATACTATTTTAAGATACAGTGTTTTATTCTGTTAATAATTTTTGCACCGATTTACGGGTTTTACGCCGTTTCCCTTCAGTTCAATGGTTCCTACTTACCGGCGGATACAAAGGTTCACTAACCACATTTTTTTAAGTCACTGGACTAAGGTAAACAAATTTTCTGATACCGAGAAAATATAATTTAGAAATCAAAGTATGAATTGCAAAAAGCATAGTGTCCGTAAGTACGACAGAGCTTTATTACGTCGTGTGTCGCAAAAAACCACCTCCTGTTTGCAGATTGCCCTCGCCTGTAAATGTCGAAATAATCAAGAGACTGAACTTCCGGGATGTATGAACATATAAATTTATAATCATATACTTTTATCATGACCTTGGGAATGTCCTATAATGTTTCTCTCGTCCTTTTATAAAATAATGAAGTAAAAATTGATTGAAAAAGTATCAAATGAAAGGTTTACGATTGTTTTTTCTTTAGAAGCACTTAAAGACGCTCTCCGGATTATTGATTTTTTTCAGAAATTTTTAAATTAAAAAATTGAGTTTTTTTTTTAAATCCCATTGATACGAATATTTCGCAAAATTTCACGAGTTATTTAATGTCAAAGTTTGAGCGTTTTAACATAGGTTCTAATGGGCAGCGGCTTTCCGGAGTGATATTTTTTGTTACTGTTAAATGAGTTTACTTCAGTTTTTTTTTACAATTGAAATGGTATGGTTCTTAAAGAAAAAAAGAAACATTTCATCATTTTCAAAATATAGGCAAGCACCCTTCTTTTTAAAGATTTAACTATTTACAAAAAAAAGTATATAATTGTGTCATGCTAGTGTAATGTTTTTCAAACATCATATTGGTACTCTTTTTATGTCATCATTTTTTTATTATTTTTCTAGTAATAAACACAGCCTAAATAAGTAAGGCTTTTCACCATAAATGATAATTTTTATTTACAATTTTCGCAATGTTACAAAGTTGCGCACCATTGCAGCCGGAGAAAATCCTGAAAATATTTATTCAAAACAGCTTAGAAATGATTATTTTTATGTAACTGAAACGTATTTTAGTGTGTAATTAAATCTTGAAAATGAATTATTTTCATATTAATTGTATACTGTTTCTATCGACTATATACACTAATTTCATAATATAATTACAAAATGTTTTTCGGGGGTACTAAATAATTCAGACTGCCGTTGCAACGGCCACGGGGCTTTGAATAGTTTTCCTCGTTTGCTCTTGTCGGCATACGTTTCGACATTTAAACAGTTTCTGAAATTAAAGCAATTTGGTATTTTTAATTTTTCCTAAAATAGTTATGTGATTAGTAACATTTAAGCAAAGGAACATAGTACCTTAAAAGCATCTCGAAACTTATTTGACATAACACTGTAGATAACTGGATTTATAGCTGACGATAAAAAGTAAGTAATAACAAAAATATTTGATATAACAATTTCAACGTTAATTATATCTTCAAGAAAAGACTTTGGCATCCATTCCTTTACATGAAGCGTGAACAATCTTCTAATGTGAAATGGAGCCCAACACACAAAAAATAGTGCAACTACAATTACTGAAACATTATAAGAAAATATTATTTACTTAATTAAAGTATAAACGTTTTAGATCAGTAGTCTAAATAGTTTAATGTCCACCGAATAAGTAAATACAAAATTATTTCAATGTAAATGATTTTGATACAAACATTAAAATATCTTACCCAACATTTTGAAGATTTGTTTGTTGGAACCGTCATCATTCCGTACTCCACTCACAATGTTACTTGAACCCTGATTTTTCTGAATCTTAGCGGAATCTAACAATTTCTTCCCAATGAGAATGTACAATACCACTATAAGTGTGAATGGCAAGACAAAGAAAATAACGGACTCTATTTCCACAAGGTACGGAATATTGTTTTCATGGATGCACATCGATTCATTCATCATAAATTTCAGTTTCTGTTGAGAGCCAATTAAATATCCGAAAATAATCCCAACTGCCCAAATGAGGAAAATAAACTTAACGGCTTTGGGTATTGACGATATCATTCGTGCGAGAAAAGGATGACATATTGCTAAGTACCTTTCAATTGTAAAGGCCGTTATAGTCATAATCGACACATTCGTTGCAGTATCCGAAATCCAAGTGAAGATGAAACATCCTTTCATTCCATACAGTCTGTGAAGCTGCAATCAAAGTTTTCCGATTTACATTGTTTTAAAAATAGGATTTAAATACAATTTTATTAAAATCAAACAAGTAATATCGATCAGAATATTAAATGCAAAATATAATTACACTGAACGGATACCAGCCCGCTGTTGTAAAGATTACTAATCCTGAAGACAGCATGATTAAGTCTGTAATAGCTAAATTAAGCAGGTAGATGTTGGTGGTCGTGTGCATGGATTTATTACTGACGATGACAATACATGTAATTATATTTCCCACATAACCAACTGCACAAATACTTGAATGAATAATGGTCATTATGAGGTAAACTTCATATGGCGGTAAGTTATAAATATTCGAATATTTTATGCCTGTCATTTCGTAATATTGAGCAAATGCACCGTCATATTCTTCAGGATTAAAATACTCTTTATAATCATCATAATCGTCCGAAAAATTCATGATTCAAACTATGGGAGGAAAACTAAGTTCGGCTACTGAATTTATTTCGTTTTACGTTTCGACAAATTACTAACTTCGCATGCTTATAATGAAGAGAATAATGATATGAGTGCGGACGAGATAGAGATTAGATATTTATTATCTTTGGGTTAAATTCACTGCGTGTTTCAAAAAGTCTAATTTCAGGATGTTATTCGAAGAATGCACGATAGCATTTTTACAATCGGTGTGGTACTGCCGAAATTTATTAAGTGGATAAACAGTTTTTTTGTAAAGCATTTGATTTTCATGCTGACTTTACCCCAAAAGTGGGTTGAACATGTTTATTTATTGTCCGCTGGGTACATATGGTTTGACTTTCAGACAACTCTTTCAGTAATTGGAATGAAATAAAATCTGTATTCAATTTATTTTCTTTTATGGTCTAAATACAACGCAAAAATTAATACAAGCGTAAAGAGATTTTTTTTTAAATATAAATGTAGATTTTTTTTATATATCCGACATCTCATATATTTTTATTATTCTTTTCTACTCATTCATTATTATTCCGCTCATACATTATTATTCTTTTTCACACATCTACAAAATAACAAAAATGTTGAGATCTGCCCAACCAAAAACTAAAAAATAAAAAATATATGTGTACATATTGAGGCATTTTTTTAACACATTTTACTTTGCCTTTTTTTAACTAAAATTATAAAAGTGTGCTGAAAAAACATACAACTTTACGGTACGCTTCACCAATTGCAAAATGGTTGCAGTATTTGTATTAGCTGTGTGCAGAACCAAAAACACGATCGCAGCAATACCCGTGACGCTGCTTAGAACTAAACGTGCGCAAGTTCGTTATGGTTTACACAGGTAACTCTTGGAAATTAAAGAATACGCCTGTAAATGCAAAGTAATCATGTCAGATAAACAGTTTTTAAAATAAGTGTTCTTTAAAATAATTAGAGCTTCAATAGCAGAACTTCATTATTTTCGCGCTATATTTAAGGTCGCAGCCAGCCGACATAACCAACAACTCACGTATCAGAAATGTAAACACCGTCGAAGGCTATATTTATATATACCAACAGAACCGACAACATTTTTCAATCAACTGATGACCTAATACAATAGCTTGAAAAAAAAAATTTAATACATCTCCTATACAAGCAGGGTTGTAGACCGATTATGCAGAAGCTGACCACGCAGCTAACTTCAGAGCGCACCGAGCACAGGTAGTATATCTATATTTATACGTAGTATGGCTATATTTATTCGAATATATATAGATATACTACCTACGCTCGGT
>JAXIUT010026315.1:0-14471 GCA_035586675.1 Eurytoma californica | reverse complement strand
TCTGTAATGTACCTGTTTATCTATTTGAATAAAAAATGTTTTATGTGATTCCTTGCATAATATTCACTTAATTCAGTATTGCATGTTACAATTATAGATGATATAATACGATTAAATAATTACAATTTGTTCTAAATATATTTTTCATATAGTTTATACATGATTTTATTATTTTAAATATTATTATTTTTTTATAATAACTACATTTGAGCTTGCAACAGGTGAATGTGAAATGAGCCTCATTAAAACTTATCTCGTAAGAGAAACTTTGCATTTTTTCTTTAGTGACACACAGAGCAAACTTTACTAACTAATTTATTCTCTCCTTTCTTCCATCACAATTTTATGCGTAGATTATGTTTATATTAGGTAGCGCATACTGTAATCATAACTATTTTAAAATGATTAAAATAGGTATCAACCATTTTTTAAATCTTAATTGAACAATTAAAAAAAAAAATTTTTTTTATATTTTTAAGCATTTTCTTTTTGTGTATATCTACACTTACAGATTTTAGGCATATGCAAGAAATTATAAATTCATTACAACTATTTATTCTGGAAGTTGATTCCCCGATAAAGAAAACAGTTATGTAAGAAACTTATTATAGTTTTTCAAGTGTATGTACTGTTCAAATGCAGCGTTTATTTTAAAATAGATGTGAAAACTGAGAAGATAACGTAAAATGCCGTAGAAGAAATATATTTGTTTTTTCTCTCATGAAAAGGCCAGCATTTAAAAAAAGCCATCCGAGAAGTTCAATTGAAAATAACTAAACTTAGGTGTAAATAATTACTCTTCACAAAAACAGTACCCCTGCAAAGAAGCGAATCGCATTAAAATCCCAAACCCCGAGCAATGTAACCAAAACGAAAGCAAACGCAGCTCGCATTCCGCGACAAAGGAAGTCTCTCTCTCTCGGCGGTGGGAAAAGCGAAAAAAAAGGTCGCCCGCGCGAAGGCGGCAGCGGGAAGCGGAGGTGTCGTCGTCGCGATAACCTGTGCAAATTTGCGCGGTGGAAATGTGCCGAGCCGGGCAAACAGCGGGATCCGCGGGGCAGTCGCCGCGAGCGTCGTGGGCAAAGTAAAAATCGCCCGCGCGGGGTCATTTACCCAGGGCGCGCCGCTTAAAAGCCGCCGGGGGCGTCGCTCGCGGATTAGTGCGAGGCGCAGTCATGAGCGCGACGATCCGGCTCGCCCTGCTGCTGCTGCTGCAGCTCGGCTGCCTGGGTACGAGGCACGGGAGCGAGGCCAGGCACCACCCGGAGCCGCACCAGGACAACGCCGTCGCCGGCAAGTCGACGCCGGTCGACCACGAGCACAAGCTGCTGCTCGAGTGCCAGCACTCGGACTATCGCACCTACATCAAGTGCCTGAAGCGAGAGAAGAGGCAGCACTACAACGAGCCCGGTAGATTTCATATACGCATTGACGATGAATTGAGTATTTATCGAACGGTGCACTGGTCAAAATTGGCTGGTCTAAATACACAAATATAGGTTGACCCTAAAACGCATTTCCTTTATTTAATTTGTGTAGTTTGCTTAATTATAAACAAAATTTACACAAACACTCTTTTGTGGAGATTTTCCTCGCATATGGAATACATAAAGCGTGTGTAATTTTTATGTTTTTACACATATGTGTGTAACATAAACATGAAGATTTACACCAAAAGTTTAATAGTTTGCGATTGTCGCGAGTAGTATGGACACAATACGTGCTGACCTGTTTTATTTTTTTATTTATTTTTTTTTGTTTTATTGAAAACGAATTTTAGTGAAGTCGAATATCAGAGTGCGACGTTTTTTCGATGCATTGCACAAGCTATTTGTGGTTAATCTAGTGGCACATGTAACTTTCAGATAATCGAAGAAGTTGCTTGGACGAGTGTCTGGATAGAAACTGCACCAATCATGCGTGTACGCGGGACTGTTACACGCACTGCAAGCAGCGCGTCATCGAAGTCAACTCAAAAACTATCGAGACCACCTACGATTGTGCAAACGGAGACTGCAATTCCAACGTGCCGAATATTACGACAAATATTCACATTCAAAATATCCCGCCAAATATTACTTTGCACTGCGAGAAGAAACCAGGGTCGTCGAATGGATCGGACGGAACAAATGGAATGGATGGAACAACTAATCATTCAAAGGACGGGGTTAATTCTACAAAAATTGACATAAATAACGTGATCAACAATTTTATACAGCAGCCTACTCCGGCCGTCTGTCCTTGTCGTAAGCACTTTTTTACACATTTTACTGGCTCGGCGGTTCTTTTTTTTTTTTTATTTACTTTGGCTTGTACTATTGAATCTATAACACCGAATATAACACAATTCTTAAAAAATATTAAATGGATATGTAATAATTTAATAGTACATATAACATATTTTATTTCGAAATTTTTATATCGTATATTGAACAGTTAAAAAATCATGCTGTACATTATAATTTTAGCTGGATGTTATTGCTACCATTGGCAACCACAAATTACAATAGGATTTGGGCTTGGTGGTGGTCCCATGGGAGAAGGTTGCATGTACTCCTCTTGGCCTTGTATACAAAAGAATCCCGCTGATTGTTCAATGTGCAACAATCCTTTCCTGCGTTATCAGTGCAGTCCTAATTGCATTCCATCGCAAAATTCCACAATAGCAACATCCAGACGTAAGTATTGTTATCATTACATTAGTTTTTTCATAAACTAGGCAACGAGATATGTAGAAGCCTTTTTTTCAGACGGTTCTACTGGAAATCCTGCAGACAGGCAATACAACGGAAATGGCTACAGAAATGGCAGATAAAGTATTTTAACAGAGTAATGTAAACAAAAAACTGCACGTTTGAGTAATATAAAATCTAATAATGTACAATATATAATTAGTTATTCAACTCACGAACTTTATCAAATGTTACGTTAATGTTTATTTTTGTAAGAAATAATTTAGGTGTTAGATTTGTTTAAAAGTACAATAAACAGCTATTTATAATAAAAACAAGCTATATCTTTTAATAATTGAACCTTTCCAATAGAAGTATAATAGTATTTATCCACAAGCACGATTTCCTTATTCCTAATTTTAACATAATACATTTCTATACGAACCAAACAAAATCCAAGAGCCACCAGCGCTACGCGAAGGTACATCTGGTCGCCGGATCTCGGGGGCTCACCACGAGACAGATACCTTGTAATAATAACGAATTTCGAGCGGCGAGGCACGCACGTCGTTGCACCTGGCCGCTGACCTGCCGATGCTCCGTTATTGCGGCGGCGGACATCACCTGTCACAACACCTGACGTCGCTAGGTGCTCATCTCGCCTCTCGCTCGCTCCCTCTCGGCGGGGGAGAGCGCGGCTAATTTATTATCCGACCGGGAGGTCAATTTTTGCGAGCGACGCGCGCAACGCGTTCGCTCCGCGTGGCGCCCCGAAAAGTCCCGGCCTCGGAGTAATTTACGGCGCACGCTTCCACTCGTTATCGCCGGTGACGCTGGCGAGAATTCTGGGTCGGTCGTAAAATCCTTTGCCACTGCGGAGGGGGAGAGAGAGAGAGAGAGAGCGGATTTTGCGAGATGAACGAGGGGTGCGGCGCCGCTGCTGTGGGTGATGCTTCGACGCAATATCGGTTAGATGTGTGCGATTCTAACCATTGCTAAGTGGATGCTTGCTCAATTGCACTAATTTACGATGAGTTAAGGCAATGTCGAGTAGCGTTTATACTTTTTAGGAGTTTTTTTATGACGAGAATAGCCATTATGCACGCGGGACTTTATTGTGAGATAAAGTAAATCTAAAAATGTTGCAATTGTTATTAAAATAAGTTTATTTATATATGAAAATTGAATCGAAAGAATAGTTCCAACAAATTTTTTGTGCTGATGATAATTTCTATTCAGAAACATTTTGTATGTACTATTAATAGCAACTGTACAAGAATGTTTTAATAAAATAGACCTAAAAATTTTATATTAATACACCTATTTGGTATTAAATTCCTTTTTTTAAAAAGTGAAAGCGATTATACATATAACAGATTTTCCGGCGGCTTACACCGATCTACAACCCTTTGGACCATAATTATTAGTAATATAGTAGCACACACGGTCTTTCGTTCGATTACTGTTAAATAATAAATAAACATTCAATTCAGTATATTACTGTTACTTTCCTTAATTGTTGTTGATTGCAAATTATTTTTATTTACATTAAATACACTCACATTCGAGTAAGAATCGTGCCGCCTTCTTATCAGCTAAAACTTGAACGCGCCCTTCGTGTGCTGATAATTGCTTCATGTATTTTTCAAAATCTTCAAATCAATGCTTTAAGACATTATATCTTGCAATTATAGATAACCAAATTAAAAAGAAAATGAAAACCTTTAAGACTACGTGTGTGTAAAACACCGCTCGATCGTCAATGCGCGATCAATCCCAGAAGAGACCGCGCAAAAAGCGCACGGCCGAACGTCGCGGTCTAACGGCTCGTTCCTGCGTAAATCACTCTTTCCGCTGTTCGAAAGCCGCGCGTTTTCCGGGCCCTCGTTCGCGCCCGGCGTAAATCACCTCGAGGGGCGCGTCGTCGCGCACCGGAAAGATCGGCCGAAAGCTCCTCCGCGCGGGGCTTGCAGCGCTCGGCCGTGGGAACGGCGCCTCCCCCGCGAGGCCGAAATCGCGCTTGCGGGGGATTCAATTACGTATACGATTCGATATCGCGCGCCGATCTCCTATTCGTATAAGCGCGCCTCTTCGCGGTTGCGAAATCGCTTCTTCTCCGGGCATCGCTATCGCCGATGGAAAGTTTCCCCGGCGCTTTTTTTCGCCTCGTCCTCGCTCGGCGATCACTTATTAATATACCGAGGTGTGTGCGATTGCACGATGGGATGCGCGCCTGCGTGTAAGTACGTAAAATTATTGTGAGGTCGTAATTTAGCGCGGAGTGCGTTGTGCAACGTGAAAAAAGGCGAGGAAAATGTCGAATTAAAAGTTTGTTTAACAAGCAGTACGAGTTTGTTAGTGAATGATATATCGCTCGTAATGATTTTAACGCAATATTCGAGATGGTTTATCCTGAAATTAAACTGGAAGATTGATAATTAGCGATGGAAATTTTTTCATCGCGGGAATGAATGCACATAGCGTGAGTCGTAAAACCGAGATAAAAAATAGTTTTATCGGTGTAATAATCAAGCTTGATCCTTATAAATCAAGGCAAGCAAAGATAATAGAATTCACAGTATTATATTTTACACGTTGAAATTTATAAATAATGAATTATCTCAATAAATAAGAACGAGTATATAAATAATAGTGAATCGATTTCTTACCTCGTTCGGACGACAAGAAAGATACAAGTGACGGAATTGCTTGTGCACTATAGTTACGTGAGGTATTTTTTAACATTTTGTACGTAAAATATTTAACGTTTTTCGCCTATCATCAAAGCATACTGTTTAAGATAAAATTCTCTTTTATTTTATGAAGTCTTGATTATATTTATTAAAAATATACTTTTAATAATGATATTTTCTACATGCAGTAATTAGGAAATTAGATATAACCTTAAGATATTTCATAAAACATAAACATGACTTTATGCAACAATATCATTAAGCTTAAACTCGCACATCTGCTTACGTACGTTATATTAGCAGAAAAAAGTCCATGGCAACAATACAATCGTACGTACAACATACCAATTAAGCGCATTTGCCGCTTCCGTAAACAATAAAAGCGTGTAAACTGCGAGCCCTCGAGGCCGTAACGTCTCCCGCCGCCGCCGCATAAGAGCACTCGTCGCCCTCGAAGCTCCTAATTCCATTAAAAAGCAACGGCTCGGGCCCGTCATCGCGCACAAAACGCTGGTCGCGCTCAAGACGTCGGAAACCAGTCATACATCGCGCTTCGCTGGGCAGCGCTCGTTCGCGGGCACAGCGCGCGCAAATTGCCGCGCGTGCACAATGGGGGCCCCTCCGATCGGGACCTCCGCGAAGACGTTGGGCCGCGCGTGCCACATGCCGCGCGCGCGCGCCTGTCCCCCCCGCGTCGCCGTCGAGGCGCCTCGCCGCAGCCGAGCGTGAACATTTAATAACGTCCGAAGGAGCCCGGCGGAAGGAGGAGGCGCTCCCATTGTACCCCCGCAGGGGGGCGGCAAAGGCTTGCTCTCTCCGCGTGACCAACGGCACCGACGGGGGATGCCAGGGGGGCCGGCCGGGCGTCAAGTCCCCCCGGGCGCATCCCCGCGCGATCCACCGTCCGGGGAAGGGATTTGCGCGGGACTACCGCCGATTAGCGCGGATAATGAAATTAAGAGCCTCGCGGAGGTGGCCCTGCGCGGCTACTGGGCAGATGCGATTCGTTGGCCAAATATTTTCCTGGGATTTTAGCGCGCTACGGAAATTAATCCGGCGATTTTCACTGCTTTAGGCGGGTTTGCTTACGACGGGTCTCGGTGTTTTATTAAGATGTGACACTGATTTTGGCTTCCTGAACTTTCTGGGGGTAAATTAAGTCGGCGATTTTCACTGATTCACCTGGCCTGCTTTCGTTGGATCTTAGTGTTTTATTAAGATGCGACGCTGATTTTGGCTTCCTGAATTTTTGGGGGTAAATAAGCCGGCGATTTTCACTGCTTTCGTCTGGTTGCTTTCGTTGAATCTTATGAGTGTTTTATTAAGATGCGACGCTGATTTTGGTTTCCTGAATTTTTCGGGGTACTTGTTCGGTCGGTACTGACAGGTGGACTCTTTTTCTTCATGGCATACTGTAAGAATCTACTTCGAAATATATGACTGCGAGACAAAATGAATTTGAATAAAACAAAAAATTTGTTATTCTGTTATTAATAAATAATTATAATTTAATAAATTTCAGTTTTAACATCTATTAGGCTAGGCAGTATGCGAAGTGGAAATAAAATTTTTTAATTGAAATAAATAAATAAATAAATAAATAAATTTATTTTCGTATAATTTATAAAAAAAGTAAATACGGAAAAAATAATTTTATATTTTTATTTATTAAAATATCACAGCTTAAACAAAAATATATGCATTATAAATGCAAGAAAACTGTTTTTCCTAAGAGAATAATTTCTACAGTCTAAACGAAATAAATAATTTTCTTTATACACTTCAAGATTTTCGTTTAATAAAAAAATAATCCTCTAAATTAGCAAGCATTCCTTATATACACCACGCTAATTTCAAATTAAACGCTGCATAATTATCTAAATTTATTTTTATTATTATACTATATTATTCAATAATGCGTAAATAAAAAAGCTTACTCAATTACAATGAATAAATATACTTTCTCCTATTAATTACTCATAATTAAGTATATATATAAGTGTACATACTTGATTACTATGAATTGAGCATACAAATAATGATAATTTAATTCGTGTACAATTCGGATAACATTTTTAATTAGTATCGTACATTTAGTTTCGAATAATAGAAATTACTCGAAAAAAAAAAGTTCGTAAGAAACGTTGAAAGTAATTTTCTCCAACGGCGCGCATTACGCGCTCACCGAACGATTGCCTCACGAAGTGCGCAAAGCAAGCTACTCGTCGTTGTGTAAACAAAAGGGAGCAATCGTCGCGCAGCTCTACGTTTTCGCCGTTTATAATAAGATAATTGATACCCCCGAGAGGCACTCGCTCGCTCTTTATTACAAGTTCATTCTCCCTAATTAAAGAGAAGCCGAGTCGAGGGGGGCATGCCGGGCTGCAGGAACAATGGGCCGCGACCCCGCGAGCTCGTCATTTCGTGCCCCGGACTGATCGGTCATCCGTGAAATGATCGGCGGCCGGGTAATTATCGGCCGTTGCGGCAAGTCGACTCGCGAGTCAGGGGGGGTTCTGCCCTCGAAAGTACGTTAGACGGGGCTCGAGGAGCTTTTTTTCTCCCGTACTTGTTGCGGTGCTGCTACTTTGGCCTCTTTCTTAGGCCGGCGAGTGGTTGTTTCGCCGGCGACGTCGTCGGTGTGCAGTCAGCTCGAGAGCGACTCTTTGCCGCAGAAGATCATTTGATGTCGGCCGTTCGATGGGAGATCGACCGACTACGACTTTACTTTTCGACTCGGATGCAGTTGCAACGGGTAGCCTTTTGTTCTATTGGCGGGCAATGGAAAGTTATTGCTTTGTCGGGGATTCTTAATATTTTCTTCCGAATTCTTAAGAATTCTTTATACAACTGCTATAGAAGTACAACTTTATACTTACTCATTAGATAGTGAGCGTAAACTTTAGATTTGAATTAAGCCAATTTATTTTAGCTTAATGATTTGAAGTGTAATTGAACGTACAAATGGATTATATAATTACTACGTCTAATGATGGTAATAGTCTGATGTACTATTGTGTTATAATGATGTCTATCGCATTTAAGATTTTTGAAAAGAGATCTCCGTTTTATTAGCCACATAATACTTTCTAAATTATATATAAGATGGAATGTTGCGAAACGTACATTAAAAATAAGGATATTTAAGCTTGAACATGTAATATTTTATTCAATTAAAAAATGATTTTTTTTTTTCAATTTCAGAACTTTTATTACATAGTCTTTGTTAGAAACAATGAAATTGTCTTTAAAAATGTTTCGAATTATTTATATTAAAAATTAAAATTATATAATTAATTTATTTAATTTCATCTTTTTTGTTTCAGGTATTATTTACAACTTATCCAAAATATCTACACTGTAAGTAATGATGAATAATTATTTAACATTTACCCTACAGCAATTTGACGTCAGAATCAATAACATTGACCAAAAATATTTTCTAAAGCTCGTAAAGTTAAACGAAAGCACCGAAACAACACATTCAATTAGAATACGTCAGTTTTTAAAACATTAGAGTCTAACCGGAAAGCGACGCGCCCAAACTTACGTCTCCCCCGACGGCGCTGGGGGCGTCCCCGGCTGACGGGATGCTTATAGAACGTCGTTAAGTAATCCCATTAGTACTTCCCACCCACGATATTTGACAGCGCCGTGCGCTCGTAGGTACAGCGCCGCCTGAGCTCCGGCGGGTCTTCCGTCTGCCAGCTAGACTCCCCGCGTATACCTGCGCGCCGCTTTCTGTGCAGCCGAGTGGTCGACCTTCCGCGCCGGGGTCGTATAAGGAGTCTAGACTGCGTGCAAGCGCCCACGCGCGCCCGACACCGACGTCGCGACACGAAAAAAGCTCCCGTCTACGGAGGCGGCGGCGGCGGCGCTGTACGCGCAACCCCCATTACGCCTCGTTAAAAGCCTTTTAACTTTCAATTTTCGATGAAGCGAGCGATTTTTGCGGACTAACGAGCCCGCGCGGACTTATAGCCGTGGCCCCGGGTGCACGCACGTGACTTGCGTTCGTTTTATTTGCCGGCGTCGGGAAAACGTGCCTTAATGATTTCCTGATTTGTACGTGCGGTTTTTACGACGGACTGCGTCATTATTATTTGCCCGAGTTGTTACGATAAGAAAACTTCCCGACATTCGTGCAAGGGGTTTACGTTTACGAGTTTGGCTGAGATTATCCAACGAATGTTTACTGCGTTCGGATTAATTTTTAATTGCCAATCAACTCGATTATAGAAATCATTCTTTTTGCCAAATTATTATTGCTATTATTTTTTGTTTAATTTTGGAAAAATATAAAATTTTCTAAGTATAATAATTTTAAAATAAAATAAATTATAGTTAACATGGTAACAAAATCTAATCTTGTTTCTTTAAATGATTTTTTTTCGAAAGTCAATTTTGTTTGCCAGTACATAATGATCGTTTGTATATGATTTTCTATTACTATTTTTTGCAATATGTTAATTAGAATATGTTAATATTCATCGAGATAATGAAAGTTCTGAATTTGAATTTAGTTTTTTTTTCTATTAATGAACTGTTTTTGTGGCTAGAATTTTTGATTACTAAATGTACGACCTTGATTTTATTCGCTCTATAAAACACTTAAATAAAAAGAAGTAGATTCTAAGATCAAAACAAAAACGATGATTTGATTTTTTAATTTTGTTACTATTGTCATTCTAATTGAATTTTTTTTACCTATTGATACGATCTTTATATTGTGCCTTTATTTATTTTTAACACCTGCTGTATATGTAAGGATAATGAATAACAAACAATAACTCAAAAATAAAGAGTATTGTATAAAAACACAACTATAGATTAAAATTACTAATCCTATTGAGACAAATCGATTTCTTTTCACGCTCATCTCTAGCCAATCCGTTTAATTTGCCAATAAATCAGTCGTTCCCACGAAATTATTTTTCATGCTGATTTTATTTACCCATTATTACACCGTAAGTATCGAGCCTCCGTAAAAGTATATGGCAGTCTTTCTTGCTTGTTTTTTTTCCAACGCGCTTCTCCTTAATATCGACTCATTATACAAAAATCCTGTCAGGAGTTAGAGATTGATGTTGGCTATCTCGGTCATAAACGCGAATTTCTTTTCTCCTCGAATCTCGCACCGCCAAAAAAAATAACACGTACGTATGCGAAACACCAGCGAAAAGAGATTTATCAAAGCATCGCTCCTGGTCGAGAAACGAGTCCCCCGTCCGATCGGCGCCGCGCGCACACGCGGCGCGATTTCCAATTTTGGACCGATCGATTAGTTATACTCCGGGGAGTAGCCGGTTACGAAACCCGTCGCTCGCCATTTGCTAAATTGCGCCAGGCTAATCCAGGCAAGTGCGTCCCGGCGGCGTTCCCCGTGATGTACACACTTGCGCCGATCAAGCGCCGCGCCCGTGTTGATTTTCACGTCCACCGGATCACCCCTCCCCCCTCTCCCCCCTCGGATTGAGCGATAGAGCGTCCTTCTATTCACTTTGGGTTCGTTTCTTCTCTTTGTTTGCCCGGGGGACGAAAAAGCTGCGATAAGTGCGCCCAATTTTCTGTTGTAAAATTAGCATTATGGATGTTTGTCCGGCGCCGATCAGCTTCGGGGTTTCCCCGCAGTTCGCAATTTTCATTTTAGCAGGGAGAGGCGCGAGGTCTTTGTTTGCGCTTCAAGAGCGATAAGCTGTGAGATAGTGCAATACTGTGAACGAGGATATTTCAATCAGTAAAATCATGTAATAGCTGTGTACGTAAACTTGTTCAATAAAATGTTAATAAATGTTTATTAAAAGGGGTCCTGATGATTTTGTTTTATTTAATGAAAAAAAATTTAATTGTTTGATATTTGTTATTTGATATTTATTGAACCAGGAAAAATTTGTTTTGTTACAATATTTAATTTTTATAAAAATTAAAGTTTGGGTACTTATTTACTATTTAGTAATTGATAAGAATCATATCGTTAAAAAAATATTGAAGTGGGCTATAAATTTCAGCAAATATCAGCACTTGGATTGTAATTTTCATAATTAGCAAGTGATGTGCACAATCATTATCGACAAACAAAGTAATAGACTCCATAGGCATCAGCGTGGGTGGGCAAAGCCTACGCTCATATAGTTACCGTCATAATTTGATAATTACCGTACTAACGACTAACTTTTCGACTTATCTTAAAATATCTTTTTTTACTCAACCTTTTACGTAACCCAACCCAATTACCGCCCGTTACACCAGGCCATAAACAGCCGTTTACCATTTTCATTATCAACAAATCGGCAACAATTTAAGTTCTCGAGCAGAAAATATCCCTCGATCAGAGAACATTCCAACTGAATCGTAAGAATCTGGCTTCCTCCCGATGAGACCACGAGAACCCCAAAAGAGAACTAATGATTCTCTTAAAGGCAAATTAATGAAAATCCATTACTTTTCAACGACCGCCGGGCGTCATTAGTCATTCCGGCGGAGTTCGTCACTGCCCGGACTCTCGCGATCATCGCCAACTCCTCCACTCCACGAGTACAGTCACCTTCGCAGAGAGGAGGAGAAAAAAGCGCGCGTTTCCACAAAAATAGCGTAAGGCACTCGACCTAATTTCACGGGCGTTACGGAACGGCCGAGGCGCGACGAAAGAGCCGAGGCATAAGAAGGACCGCAGCCGCACGTGTTTTTCGCCGCCGGGGGTTCCCCGCGGCGGGGGATAATCCCCGCGCGCTGAAAGCCGCGGATCGGAGGCCCCCGCAGGTAGACGCTCGTCTCGCCGAGGTGTTGATGGAGCCGCGCGTAAACGCCCCGGGACCGCGTTCGTGTGTGCACAATCGTTCGAGTGTCCCTCGTTTAGTTTGCGGAGGTATACGTTTGCTTTGATAATCCGCGCCGGTACAAATGTTTGCCGAACGAACGACCCGGCATTTACTTTATTTTTATTGACGAGCGATAGGTCGAGTTGTTTCGATTGCAAATGTGGCCGGCATGAGCGCGCGGCCTGGAGGGATAAGGACGTTGGTGGTTCAGATTTCATTTAATTCTCGCCTCTTGAGTGCGGAGGCTCTTTAAAAATGTTGTTATTAATATTTCCTTTAAACGATGATAAATCGTCGCACTTCCGTTCTTGGCACTTGCGAAAGATTAATGCTATTTATCAGCGTTGATGTACCTTGAATTCTAGTTTTTAATTTTCTAGTAATTTATAATTTAACCCGAAATGGCAATCTTATCGAAATTCTTTTTAATAATTTCAATTAATCAGCAGGAACAAAATTTTTTCTTTAATTTTCAAAGAAAAATACTTTCGATAAGATTATTTCATAAATACTTAAAAATTATAATTACTTAAACGTCGACAAAATTCAACCTACAATAACAAATACCCTTGGCATAAGCAACATTACAAAAACAAATAATTAACCCCTGCAGATAAAAAAAAAATTGCAGCCTTCTTCGAGCCTCGCGATTTATCCGAACCAGTCGATCGGCGCGCCGCAGAAATAACCGAAAGCAGTAACGGAGCCGATCGAGCGCCGGGCGTAAATCTGTCGATTCGAAACAAACGCTCCCGGCCCTTTGCGCCCCGGCTTTTAATTGCAATTTACAGCGTTTAACGGTGGCGAAGGTTGAATTGCGCTCGGGCCGCGAGTAAACGGCGAAATTAAATTGGCTCGGGCTTTTCCCGCGGGGCGCTCGCCCTCGATCGGCGGCTCCCCGGAAAAATGAGGAATCCGAGGAGGCAGCGAGGCCGAACTATCGGGCACGCGAGCCTCGCCGCGCCGGCATAAAGCAGCTAGGACTTTTATAACGACGTATCGCGGCTCGCGAGGCCGCGAGGCCTCCTATCGTTACCGGTGCAGTACACTCCGGGAAAAAGGAAGCGGCGAACGAGCGATCCACGCGATTCAGAGAAGCGAGATGTGAAAAAGTTCGCTATTCCGTGCTTTGTTTTATAAAAATGTGATTTAATACTTAATGCGCAAAATACCAAACTTTGTACGATTATTTGGAGTGCAAAAAGCAAGATTTTCATACTTTTAAGGGAGCAATTTGCATTAAACATTCACTTTCTTTAGGCATAATATTGATCAGTTTATTTATCGTAATATGCGCTTTTTAAGCGGCTGCACTTTTTTGTATAATATTTACTTGTTTTATTGAATTTTGCTCAAAAATTACTGCAGGCTTTCTGCACTAGTTACGTAAAGCACTATTTATACATTCATCATTTAATTTGATTTTCTCATTTTATGTTTTATACACTTGACAATTTTATCTGTCTTAATTCTCAAAATTTACGAGCGAGCGCGCGCGCAACGATTTTCCCCGTGAATTTAAAATTATGAGCATGCAACTCGGTTTCGAAACTAATAAAGTCCCTTTATAATCCACTGTGTATACCAATTAGACAAGTTGTATGTGCAAGCGCATAACAAGTAATAAAATAGATTTTTATTGTGTCAGTTACTCGAACCTTTCTACGGCTATTTACATCATTGAGCGTGGGCGTGCTACACGCAATCCAATACACTACGAAACTGCTCGGCTGCCTCCCTTTTTTTCTCTCTCCTCTCGATCCCGGGGGATCGCCGAACTTTTTCGCTGATTCATACACACGCACCGCGCGTTAGATAATGACTAGGGCGAAACGGCAATCTCATCGCTCGGTTACCCGATCTTTTTTACCGCCCGCTCTTTCCTTTTCTTACGCGTTCGAGCATCGAGTCTCCTCGACTCTTCTTGCCTCCGCTTCTTTTTTCTTATTCGCGCCCCCCCGAAAAAAAAACTAAGTGGTTTTCTCTCGTCGCCACCGCGTAAGGTGCGCGTCCGAGCGATTTAGAGGCCATGAAATTTCCGCAAACGCGTTTCTTTGCTCGCGTCGCTTCTTTCAGCGAGCGGCGTTTATATCCTCGCAAATGGGCGCGCGCGCGGGACAGCTTTATTTTATGGATCGACCGAGTGTGTTCCTTCGCCAAATCGAGCTCGCTTTTCTCCCCGACTTCCGCCGGCGAAGTTTATTAGCAGATTAGAGGCGTTCGCGGCTCGGCTAAATTTAACGAATGCGCGAAAAAACGCGGAGCCTCGCCGTAAAACACCCATTACC
>JAXIUT010026304.1:0-16289 GCA_035586675.1 Eurytoma californica | reverse complement strand
CACCTATTCGGCACTCCGGTCGCGCTCTCAGCCTAGCCCTAAACCCCCACTTCCTCACTCTACTCCATCTCTCTCTCGCGCGCTTCGCCGGAAAAATTCCACGGCGCGCGCGCTACTCTCTCTACTTCTCAATACACTACACCTCTCTCTCTCACATACACATACTCATAACTGACTCCGTCACAAAAGTTAAACAATTATTCAACAAATAATTATTAAACTTAATCAATATGAACAAATTTAACAAAAATTTAAGTATATTTATGACATAATTACATACACTATTTGCAAGAATTATTAAATATCCTTTGTACTTAGCTAAAATCGACGCTGCGGATATTCGAATAGGCAGATGAATTGTTTTGATGCATATTACTTAGCACAATGTTGCGCAAGTAATATTATGCTAATTTGTAAAACAATACGGAAAGTTTCTATTGGTTGGGGTAAAATGAAGGAAGCGGTGGTTATTGTTTCTTGGAAGCTATTAAGAAAGCCGCTGATCGAGAAAGCAATTAAGATTCGCTTACAACTTTTTTCAAGTTCGCCTTACCTGTTAAGCTTGAGTTAAGTTTCGCTTTATTCTTGAATTTTTCGAGATGAAAAGTTTCCTCGCATTTTCACAATAAAAAAATTCATCACTATTCAAATCCACTACTTCATTGCTTTGGTATGAAAATTTTTCAATTTTAATAATTCCAAACTTTGTGATTATCAACAGATTATTATAATAAAAAAAATCCCAAAGTTTTTGATTTTACACATTGATTTACGGTTTTATAAATATCTCGTTGGTTTTCGAAGTAGAATTTTTTGTTTTAGAAGTTCAAAATCTCAATACTGGATTTGCCTAATCGCCTTTTTCGACGATCTATAAAGCCTACACGAGATTGAAAAAAAACACATGTATTAAATTTCACTTAAAAAAGGAGAAGTGTGCGGCGAAGGGAAAAAAGCTTTGTGTGACGAAGTCTGCTGCAATATCCCTTCGAACGGATACCAATAAATAAAGGACAGCCCAGAACGAAATTAAAACACATACATCACGCCTATGGTATACGCACCTCGAGATGTGCAGCTGTATTCCGATCAGACTTCAGAAATAAAAATTAATCTCCCTTCGACGATGAATGGACATCGTTTTTTCCCCATTTTTTCACTATTCGTCAATTTCATTCAAATGTTACAATGATTGCTTTTACACCAAGATGAGGATGTTAGAAAATATCAATGGGTTACTCATTCCATGTAATCAAATCACTTTTAAAAATGCGACTTTGAAATCACTTTGTAATTATTGTGAAGTCAGTTTACAATTTCGCCAATAATGAAAATTGTTATTTTAATAAATAATTTTGTCTACTCCAATAAATAAATCACTACCAACATAAGTAATAATCAAAATAGATTATTAAATGATAATTAATTGTAATTAGTCATAGTCAGTAATTACATTTCCGATCATTTTTTATTGCTACTGCTTTAAAATTTTCAGTCACCAGGCCGTGCAGATCTTGAACTTGCGGAATAATGGGGATTTAGATTCATTTACTTGTACCAAATATTTAACTCAATGTGAATTAATTGAAATTAAAACACAATAAAAAAAATTGACTAAAAAGAATTAACTGAAAAAACGTTTTCTGAAATTATAGGAAAATTTAAATCATTATGAAATATAATAAATACAAGAAGCTTCTTATTCCTGTTTAAGCGGTGCATTGAGTGAAAAATGGTAAACGTCAAACTTTTTGTACCAATCGCGCAGAATCCTTCATTATTTACAAAAACATTTTCTGCGCCCCATTGTTGTCAGGCGGTGATAAAGCATGCTTCAAAAGTTTCCTTTGCGAGCAACAATGGCGAGCATTTTCCGCCGCCACCTGCGGCAATTGCCAATTTTCTGATAAAGTCTTAAGCTTTACATACGCGCGGAAGCATTTAATTATCGAATCGGCGAATGAACACGCACAATGCTGAGGGGGGCCCAGTGCTAAACGCGAATTTCGGCCCCGATGAAATTTCGAAGCAAATTTGTTGCCCGCTCGAGCGCCGCATTAATTAAACGCTTTAATTATCGTTAACCGGCAAATAAGTGGTGTCGCTCCGATCGCCCAACTCCGCTGGCAAGTTTCCGCGCGCGACGCTAAATTTACGCTCGTTTGCCCAACTTTTCCGCGCGTGCAAAGATCGAAGCCGCGTAAAGTTTTTCAATATTCACGCTTATTGAATTTTTACGGCATTTGCAATAATTTTACGTAATAAACGGCATTAATTAACTATTAATAACTAAATATTAATAATAAAGTCTTTATAATTAAGTAAAATACGGCATTAATTAACTATTAATAACTAAATATTAATAATAACGTCTTTATAATTAAGTAAAATACGGAAAAAATAAATAGTAAACCTTACTGTTTCGCTCTAGTAAAATCTGCTATGGATTAAAAGATTACCATTTTTACAGCAAAAATAGGAGTTCATTCTACGTTCCTTTAAAGTCTTTTTTACAGATATTCAAAAACGCAAAATAAACTTGTCATTTTACAGCTGAATCTTGTACGTAAAATGTAGAACCTCCTGTTTGTTTTATTTTCCACATTTTCATTAAAAAATAATGAGTTATTGCATCTCGTTCAAAAGTTATTAACTAAAAACTGATATTTTTATGATTGTGCTTTTTTAAGCTTTTATTTAGGCAATCTTATTAAAATTTTCATGGAAGTTCTATAACAACTTTAACCATTATTTGTAAGTATTACCATTTACTATTATTATTTATCTATTATTAATTAATTATTATTAATAATATCTCTTTTTTTTTATTCATCTTGTAAGTTCTACTCGCGCGTGGCTCATTATAATTAACAAGAATCTAGTCATGTGGAAGGAAACTGCGAGTTTTCCGAGGCAACTCGGGGGGAGGGGGGGGGGGTGGGGGGTAAAGAGGGGGTGAATCAACGGGTTGAGGTCTAATTCTTGAGCGTGAGCCGTATTCCGGGAAATCGATGCTGTGCCGAAGCGCCGCGAGCGAAACAGGCTCGGGTAGGCGCCGCCGGCGAAGCGCGCAGCTGAGAAGAAGCGACTTTTCTCGGCACTGCCGGGCATAGTTCGAGCCAACTAATTAACAAACAATTAAAATCGATTTCACGCGACGACGAACCGAAGTTATTCACTCGGTCGATCGGATACCAGCGCGCGATATCAAACGCAAGTTCGTTGATTAGCCAAGGGAGAAATTCAAGAAAAAAAATAGTAATTAGTAAATTGTGTTACTTGTAACTGATATTTAAAAAAGTATGTATTTTATTTTTTATTGGGTTACGTTGGCAGTAAGCAGAGTTGCACATAACTATTTCAATTTTGGATTTAAGTCAAAGATATAATTAACTAAAAAGAGGCTTAATTCACTTGCGCGAATTGTTAATTTGCTCGGAAAATTAAAAAGCTATTTCCTTTATAATAGTAATAACACAACCCTAATTAACAATTGATTATATTATTAAAATAACATTTTTTAAGGTTTATATTATAAACTTTCCCTCTACAATTGAATAATTGAAATTTCACTTAAATAATTCACTATTCACTTATTCTAAGTCATAAGTCTTACACGTAATACAAAAAGTGGAAGATATTTAAGTGAATATTCACTTATTTAAGTGAAATTTCACTTATTTATTTTTATTTGTTGAAGGTTCATAATATTTATTAAATATGTTTTATTTTTTCTAACTAAAAACTATAAATATTAGGATGGCCTTTAATAAATCACATTTATTTTCAAGTGACTTAATCCACCGTATAAAGGTTAGTCTGCCGTAAATTAATAAAAAGCGCCCGAATGCGACTCGTAAATTCAGAAAATCTTTATATAAAAAATAAATATATCTTCGACGGTTTAATGCACCCGCATTGTAATAAAATAAATTTCTTTTAACGAGCTCTCGATAAAAGAAAGCCGCCAGCCTCGAATTAAAACATCTTTTATAGAGCCAGCGATAAAAAAGTATAAACAAATCCCTCTCCTTTAGCCCGCGCAATCGCCCCATCCCCGATAAAAAGGGGCGAAGAAAGTGATATTAGCGTAACGCGCGGGCGTTATTAATGACATTTTTAGTGACGTCGGTAATAAATTTGCAAAGCACTCCTGAGAAAACTCGAGTCATCTACTTTAATCGCCGGCAACTGGCGGCCGCTCGCGCGCTCGTCTTTTTTCGCGTGTCCCAGCAAGCGCGCCGGGGTCGCTCGAAAAAAACGCATTAAACCCCCCCTCCCCCCCTCGAATATCGGCTGTACGGCAAATATCTCGAATGCCTTAGGGTGACGTTTCGAGTTACACGGAAAAGAGCTTATCGCCCGGCCGAATGAAGATCGCGTAACAGGCGCGCGGTGCATGCAGCTTTCAGCGCGCCTCCCGTCGTATATATAGCGCGTCAAACGACGTATGTCATTCGAGCTTCGCGCTTAAGCATAAATTATGATTGAGAGTACGCGAAACAAGCGGACGGTGATGTTGCGCTTTTTCTCGCCTCGTTTAATCGCCGTTGCGCGGACCTTTAGGTGACGAGTTAAGTAATTGTAAATAACGATCCATTACGCGCGACAATAAAACGCAACCGGGCAAAAAGGTTAAAGACCATTTCTTTTTAAACGATTGGGTCTTACGTAAAAAGATTAATTTATGGGCTTATAGAAATTTATTGTTCGAAGTGACGGATTAACATCACTGGGAAAATCTGAACTGCTGTTATTTACTATGATAATGTTTACTATGATAATACTATAGGATTATTTTCAGACACAAAAGAAACGATTTTTTTGCTCACTGTATGAAATATTATAAGAATGAATCGTGAGAAGATAAAGTGTCAAGCTAATATTTTTACTATTAAAAACTATTAGAAATAGAGTACGATAAATTTAGCCTAATCTTTGAACTCTCAACAATGTTTTTGCAATTTAGATCTTGGAAGATAAAATATTTTTATTAAAAGGTTGAGTCATTATTTTACTAAAAATTAGATTTATACATATAAAATAGTGTTCTGTTTGCAGCTGAAGTAAATTATTGATGAATGAGAAGGGCTTGATGATCGACGTA
This sequence comes from Eurytoma californica, assembly GCA_035586675.1. Classification (NCBI taxonomy): domain Eukaryota; kingdom Metazoa; phylum Arthropoda; class Insecta; order Hymenoptera; family Eurytomidae; genus Eurytoma; species Eurytoma californica. Next base: position 11,182 of record JAXIUT010026304.1, on the reverse strand, counting down.
AATTTCGAAGTAAATTATTATTATTATAGTTGTCAATAATCATTGAAAAAAGCTTTTTTTGCAAATAAGCTTCTCCTCTATTTTTATGAATAAGTGAATTTCACAGATTTCACTTAAGAATAAGTGAATGTGCTTTTTATACCACCTTACAAATCGTGGATTTATTCCATGAGTGGATGTCTTTTAGCATTAAATAACTCTATAAATTATCTTCACTTAAATACTTTGTGATAGGTAATTACAATATACATACCTGATTAATTACGATTAATCACATTTATACCATCTGATTCAATAGATTAACTAGTGATGAATATTTCCCATTATCCAAAAATAAGGTGATCGTTCCTTTCATCATCGTTCTAAAGAGTGAAAGCCAGAGAATCTGTGCATTTCGAGGTGACTTTTTATTTTCTTATTCTTTAAACATATGAAAATACATTAAACGGAAGTGCATATGTATACGAATAAATTTCATCTATTCATATTTACTGACTGCAGACTAAAAAAAAAAAAAGATTTTAATGAATTCTTAATGAATGCTTTTTGCCTGCAAGTGTTTTAATGATAGCTTCATTTTATTTCGTTTAATTCATAAAATTTTTTTAATTTTTTCATTTGTTTTTTGTTCATAAAGAGTACTTTATGAAATATTTTATTACAACTACAAATTGCTTTATTTGATCATAAAGAATACTTTAGGAATACTTTTTCAATACTATAAGTAAATTATTTGTCGCCCTAGCGGCCGAAAGTACCAACTTCCCTCCCGGCTCCCAATAGGGAGTTTATAATTTCGGCTTCGCCTCGGTTGACAATTACATGTGATCTGAGACATTTCTTATTATACAGGGCTAGTAGGTAATATATTACTCTTGTTCATAAAGAATACTTTATGAATACTTTTTGAATACTATAAGTTTTTATTTATTGCGGACAATCGAAAATTCTTTATGAATTCTTTTTTTTTCAAAGTGTACTTATCGGGTAATTACTTTAATGATTCACAATTTAAAAAGAATTGCCCGCTATCCACAAAATTATTCTTCTTCAATTACCTAAACCCACGTTTCAACCCCCCAAAAATCCAGTACAACTCCCACGCGAACAAGCAGCCAATGTCTTTTTCAATCCTCTGCACTTCAGCGTCAGTCCGGCGTAACTCAAGGGCAAGATTTATTTGGCCCGCGCTAGCCCAAGAACGAATCCGTTAATAGCCCGCGGGGGTGTGCACGTGTATCCCCCGTCAGCTTGAGCGTCGTTGTCGCGCGGTCGCGTCGGCCTACCTGCTATTAGTTCTGAAGACTCCATTAATTATCCGGCGGCGTGAAACAGCGGTGGCGGTAACCTGCCGGGGCAAACCCACCCCCCGCCGACCCCTCTGAAACGCATCCAGGTATTTAGGCATTTCCAGTAATTAAGCGAACTCGGGGCGCGACTTCCTGCCTTTGCAGTCGGCGTCCGCTTTCGGCGCGCCTTTCGCTTCCGCCGCGTCGAAGAAGCCCGGCCGGGGAAATTGGGTTGGAAGCGGACGAGGAAAGTGGGCTAAATTGCAGGGAGAGGAGGGAAATCGACGTTTGCGCGAGTTTCTACGGTATATTTTATTCGAGAATTATGAGCGAGCGGGAGAGGGCTTTTCGAGAGGACTGGCATAATTTTGATTTATTAATGTTTTTACGGAAACTCTGCTGCTTAATTTTTAATTCGAAGTTGCAGACAGATGTAGCAAATTGCACTTAGTTAGTTTTACAAGATTCAAGTATTACTTCGAAGTGTAAGCGATATATATGTACATATTTTTGAACCTAAGTAAGAGAGTCCTTTGGATCTCTTATTGCGAATCTTATAAATCTCGTGTAATAAATGTGTTATGCTAAAATGTGAAAAAATTGAAAATAGTAAGATCTGATACTTAAAATTTTTAAGCCACGGATTTCTAAAGATTTATTTCCGTTATGCAGGCTAATCTTTTGTATTTCCTTTTTCTACAATAAGTTTAAAGCATCTTCTGTTTTATTCCACGTAGAAGTATTTAAAAATCAATATCCAGCGATGCAAATCATATTAATAATTCAGCCTTTTAACTTTATAAGTTGTTGTTGGTGCTCGTATTCAGATATTCTTAACTTTTGAAGAAAAAACCTTTCAACATATATAGTCTTTCAAATTAAAGAAGTTTTCTCGAATTCCCTTTTCTTTTTTGATGAAATATCTACATCTCATAGAAGATAAATTATTGTTGAAAAAGAGAATACAAAATTTTGGTCTGCTTAATGAAAATAAATCTTTGGAGATCCGTGGCTTTAAAAATATACTATTTTGGCATTTTTCATATTTTGACGTAATAAAACCCCAAAGTTTCGTCCGTGACCCATAGTAAAATGAGTATAAATTTTATTTAAAAAAATAAAAAATAATTGAAATAGAAGGTAAGAGGCTCAGGGAAACTGCAGAGTTATCGACGTTAACTGTAAGTTTTATTCTTTATTTTATTTTTCTTTCAGTTCATTGGATTATTCCCTTATCGTTATATCGCTATAAATATCGAACTTAAAATGCTCGGAGAAAATTAAAATTGTTTTTATATAGATAAAAAGCACTTAAACGGCAAGTCTTTTATTATCGGTAATTACTTACCAGTAATTTCTCCATATGATAATTAAAAAGTCCAAATCAATAATTTGCGTCTCAACAATTAAATGTGCCAATTATCTGTGCACATTTACCTCGTACACAAATTAAAATTGCTATTGCGTTAAAAGCATCTATCATTAAAATTTAATTAACACGGACATTTATTGTTTAGGAAGCTGTTTATTACTCTACTGGTATTAATACAGCACAAACACGTTACGCAAAGTATCAATGAAACAAGGCATGAAGAAACTGATGAAAATAGAATGCCGCCGAGTTCGTGTATATATGGTTTGTCTAATTATACGATCGCTATAGTTCGCAGGACCAAGCAACCACAACAGCGCGTAGCCGTGATTAATAATGGAGCTTGCGGCAAAACTTTCGAATTAGAGTTCGCCTGGAGAACGATTTTACGGGCAAATAAAGCGCCCTCCCACGCCGCCCCGAAGAAACTCGAGGCCAGAATTTAATGTTTTTGTTGAAAAATTTCAAATTAGTTTATTATTCGCACTTAATTAAAAATCACGACTGATCTGGTCAGACATTTGTTTTCTCTTTTATCCTTCAGCGCCCCTGCATTCAAAATGTTCGAACAAACGTTTTGCTTCGAGAAAACAATTAAACTTTTCCAACGCGTAGCGAACCACAGTAAAAACGATTCGATAAAAAATAACGTACAAATTAATCAATAACACCGAAGCGCAATAATTATTCATTGCGTACAATGAGGTCCAAAAGTATATTCCCGTCGCCTTCCCGGCGTTTCGCTTTATTAAATCCCGTTCGGCGTGCGGTCAATCGGCCGGCCGCGCGCGGGATAAGTACAAATCGCATCGGCGCGGGGGGCTCGAGGATACGGCATTCTTCGCTGCCGCGACCGCACCCAGCCTTATAGGCGAAAACCAATCCCGTGGCAGTGCCGGAGGCAAAAAGGGTGGCCAGGCCTTGACGTCGACTTGATACGGGTATAATGCCCCGACCTCTCGCCCCTAGACTTTGCTTAATGACCTTCGATATATCTCGGGGATTTTTGCTCCCCCCCTTCCCTACCCTGCTCTCCATCGTCAAGGGTATTTAATTCATCGGTCCTTTGTCCTCGGCAACTTTCAGTTCGTCCGTTACTTCTTCGTTCTCCTCGCGCTTCCTCCTGGCCATTTGAATGCAAGTAGAATCACATCGTAATCATTTATTATCTCGTTAAAGGTAAAAGAGCGTCTCTTTCCTTTTACTAGCATCGATTCAAAGGCTTCGGGCCACTGCGTCTCTCTCTTTCTCTTTCTCTCTTTGTTCACGTGGCCTTGTATTGGGTCTTTGGATGCAATCGAATGAGCGAAGCGTTAAATAAGCGTTAAATGATCCGCGACATTTAAGCTCGACTACGCCGGCGCGAGCTTCCGCCGAGTTTACTCTTTTGCCCACCTATTTTCTTTGTTGCCGCGCGAGGCGCTTTAAGATTGCGATAAAGCGAGTTACCTTTTTTTCGAAGTCTACGCCATTAACATTATCGCGGAAGATTATCATTTATGAGGTAGTTAATTATCTTTAAGGGGACTTTAAGCTTTAATTAGCCATTAGGCCGCGCGAATGAAAAACAGACGAAGGAAGAGTGCATCGAGAATTTATTTTATTCAAGGCTGTAAACTTTTTTTTAGCTTTCAGGATTTCACCTGATAATTAGTCAATTCGATTAAACAATTTTTGCTATTATGGAGAAACATATCATCTACTACCCTGCTTAATTCATTTTTTTAAGCTTTTAATTGCAGATTCGATTAAATAATTTCTGCAAAAATGAAAATTAAATCGTCCACTACCCCATTTATCGCGTTTGCTCTTTCTGTGTATTCCTTAATCTTGTTATGAATAAGTAATATTTCAAAAAAGTATTACTTTATCTAATTTTTTTAGTAAAATAACTGTAATAATGTTAAATAAATTAATGGATGATATTTCAAACTTGATTATTATCTTACGCAATATACTCGAGAAATCAAAATTTTTGTATTAATATTAGAAAGAGCAAAAAAAACACACTATTTGATTAAAAAATCACTCTTTATCAGAAAAACTTGAGCCACTCTCAGCTCGATTAGTTCAGTTATTACTCGCGTCAAGTGGTTTTTCACTCATCCACATTTTGATGGTAAAGATTTCACTTATAGAAAAAAAAATGTTAAGACACCATAACTGACGGAATGTGAGTGGTGATTAAGGTTACCCTCCTGAACTCCAACATGATAAAATCACGATTTCAAAATATCCACTCGTTGAATTAGAAAAAATCAAGAGAATAAAAATAAATAAAACTAGAATAGTCGTGCTGACGGTGCCCCCCTCGCAGCGCGCTCTCGAGTCTTGCGACGCTCATAAAAATGGTCCAATTGCGGGGGTGGCTTCCACTCACGAAGTTATTAAACGTTTTACTACAATCTTCCGGCAGGGCCGGCCCGTGAAACGGCGTCCTTCGCGATATAATAACCTCCCGGCGTCCATCGTGCGCGTCCCCTGTACACCCCGTCATGCGTATATATTCTCGCCTCCTCGAGAGCGACACTCGGCCGCCTCTTCGAGCCCCTTCATTTTTTCCTTCGCGCCGCTCCTCCCGGCCCTCGTCGCCGCTCTATCTTTATCTCTCGTTACGAGAGCGGCCCGCGAGATAACGAGTGGCGAAGAACGAGATTCGCCGATTTATAGCCGGCAGTTAGCTTTCTATCCGGCGCCGCTCTATACCCTCCGCCCACGCAACCCCCCCGTTCGCTCCTACGGGCGCGTACACACTTTCGCGGGGATATAAGTCAGCGGGGAATAAGCGCTTTGACACCTCCTCCAGGCTGCGCCTGTCCCGCTCTATTTATGTCCGTTCTTTATGGCTTTATTGGTCGTTAGGGCTGATTTTACATTGTCTCCCGCGCGATTCCGGGAGTACTTCGGCCGTCAGTTCGGCCGGTGTGTAGCTTTTACGGCGCGCGGGAAATAAATACGAGAAGATAGTAAAAACGGACAAATATTATGACGCAGTAATGAGGCGAGGGATAAAAATATTATTAGCAGGGGATGTTGTCGAGTGGTGTGCAATAAAGGACTGCAGGTGGAAAACTGTAACGACCGTTGAAATTGCGCCGGGAGAATCAGTTGACGATACACTGGTAAGGGTCAGTGCACCGCCCAATAAATACTTGTATCGACACGTATAAAAGTTGATCTTATAGTTACGGTGTCGCCCGCTTCCCTTTTCTTTCCTCCAACTTCCAGTTATAAATATGGTCGCGCCGGCCCAGCTGAGCAAATAAGCCGCGGCTCCCACTTCCTGTATGGATACACATTGGAAATGAAAAATTGCCTTGTTTACTCGAGGCATCTCCTCGACTCCGCCGGATTCCCCACCCCTTCTCCTCCATAGCCACTTCACTTCCCGCTCTCTCGCATTGTTTTTTTTCCCTTCTTTTTTCTCTATTATTGATATTTTATGCCTTTAATTTCTGATATCGGCAGTCGCCCGACTCGCGCATTCAGGGGGCGAATCCCCCTAAATCTCGGGAAGCGATCGAGAGAGAGAGAGAGGCGAGCGGACTTAAAAAGACGAGAAAACACTTTCATGGGTTGTTACTGGGCGAACTTTCGATATAACTTAGAACTTGTCTCAAAAATGCCTCCTCCGCGAGCGACTGCGAAAACTTCGCGGCGCGTACTACGTGACGAGAAATCGCATTTCCAGGCCAGCCCCCGCTCCCATTTTTATTACGTGCGAAGCCTCTGTTATAACTCCCGGGGGCAGCGGGGAGGGGTTCACGGCGCCGCGGACGAATGATAATTAGCCGGCGAGCGGCGGGATGAAAAATTACATCTGCGCGCGGAAAAATTTCTTTACCCGCGTGCGAGCGAATCGAAGCTCTCTTTCGGGCGGCGAAGTGAACGAGGCGAGCGCGAGGAATCGCATTGTACATGATTTTACCGACTGCGAGTATGAAGCCGGAGGTGGAAGGAGAATTTAAATGGGTGTAGATGGAGCCGCCTGCCTGCATACATTATTTTCTTATCGACGTAATCTGCACAGAGGGGGACGAGTGTTTTTGTGCTAATTTAAAAAAAAATGACTTACGAGAATTCCACACCACAAATGTTTTTATTATATATATGAGAAATTATATCTTCAATCTTAAGTACGCAGATGAAATATTTCATCGCCAGGACTATTTTGAAGATAAGTCTTTTTACAGTTCAAAGTGGATTTTGTATGGTTATAAAGGGTCTTGAAAACTCTATTTAGGCTAATTTTCTTAGTTTTTCTACTTCTGTTTTGATAAAATATTTTTCATAGGTCTAAAATAATTCTCGAGTAGTCTTCATCCTTAAACAACTGAAATCACTGAGTATTGATTTGAAGGAGGTGGAATTTTAAAATTTTCGATTGATGAAATTATCACAAAAAGTATTTTTTGTAGTTGAGAATAAAAAATAATGCACGAGATTGATTTAATCCCGAGATAATGGAATGTTATAAATTATGCGTCAATGAATGGTAACAAAATGCATTCGATTAGCAATAAACAAAAGTGCATTCAATTCAACATTTTTAGACGCATTAATTTACCAAGCGCGACTTTATTTACAATTCGTCGAATTTTTGTTATTTACGGTGATATTTCAAATAGGGGGTCAAATGAATATTCATAAAATTATACAAATAAGCACTGAAAATAAAAACTTATTTGTTCTCTAAACATTTGCAGACATCGCAGCGCTCAAATTGTACATTATATTACGAACGTGCCGATATTTCAAAGTCCAGTAAATTTGCCGAGTCGACAGAGTCTAAACCGAGGGAATGCGCGCCGGTGTGCTTACGCCAGTGTGTTTCACGGTGAATTATTTACATGCCGGTGGATGATGTATTTGTCACGCAACAGACGGATGAAACGCTCCTAAAATGCATCAAAAATTACTGTCAATCGAGAAACACTTTTGCGATCGAAATACGATATACGCGCGTTAAGCTTGATCCGATTAATTTGTCTCGCTCCCCAGCGGGCAGAAAATCCATAAGTCGGAAAAAAATTTCTGGAAGAAATTTTTTTCTACACGATTTTCTTTGACTGTGTCGTGGCGAAAAAAGTTACTTCATGTTTTACAATTTGATTGCATGAAAATTTCTAATTTTTATTGTTGTCTAATTTCAGAAGGAATTTATGAGACGTTTTAGTATTCCCTGACAATAAAACTTTTGTTTACATTAGTTACATTAATAACTTTTGTTTTGATTTGAATAGTACTAGAGGAGTTTACTGTTAGTTTCGCTCATTTTCGAGTTTAAGATGAAACTCGAAATGCGCTGGATATCTCCATCGCTTAATTTGTATAAGAGAAATTTAATCACCTGTGCGCAATAGCCACATCGTTGATAATGCAATTTGCACTGGATTAACTATAATTAAATTGGATTACTACCTAATTAGCGATAGCCTTTCTATTGTAATTTGTTAAAACTTTTACGAACCAAATTCCTTCTAGTCACTACATCAAATTTTTATTAAATACAAATTTTTGTAATGATACATCGGCGATTCATACCCTTATGTAACTACATCTCTTACCACGTGTTTGAGAAAAGTAATATCCTATTACCAAAAGGTTGCATGACTATAATAATTTTAAACAAGAATGTACTTTAGCAATGAATTTTAATTTAATAAAATTGTTGTGATTATCCAAAAAATGTCAAATTAATTCGATGATTAATAAAATCCATTGGAAAAGAATTTTTAATAAAAGTTTTGCAGGGCTATTACGTGCAATATCGCCGAAACATTGTTACCTCTCATTTAGCAGTTTAACACCTGCCATTAACGCACGAGTACAATGTCGTTAACGTCGCTTTATTTTTACATCCAATATTGCGTAATTTTCGCGCCGATTATCATACATTGAATATACTTCATCCGGCCGCTAGGAAGTTCATCGTTTCCGCCGTCCGGATAATACCGCTCATTATTAAAGAAGAATTAAGCCAACGTTCGCGCTCACAATATTGGATTAAAACAGAATGTAGGTGTCAGTTTTACGGGCAGTGGGGGGCTGCGGAGTTAAAGGGACACGGGTCAAAAAGGGGGGGAGGGGCGTTCGAGCCATCGGGAAAGTGGCATACTATGTTCCGCGGTCGTAGGTCACCTCCCTCTAAGCTGCATAATCCGTCGCTTAAGCCAGCCGGTTGAAACCCGGCGGCGCCGCAGCCGAGCAGTCAATCATTTTCGCGGCGGCCCGGTTACTTCTCACTTTACCGAATTCAACTTTATTTGATGAGATTTTTTCCGCCGGGGCGGGATTTCAATTTTTCCTCAAGCTTCGCCCGGCTCCCTTTTTATTGAATTTATTCGCGCGCGTTATCGGACCCGAATGGACATGGTTTTACCCGGGCTCTTTTAATATGGCGAAACTGACGCTCGCCGGCTACTATACGTATATAAACGATATATTCGCGGAAATGCAGTTTAATATCGAAAGTAACGGGGACTGAAGGCACTGCGTGTCGGCGGATGAAATATTTAAATTAATTTCACGTGCTCTCGCGCGCCAATTATTTAGCAGCCTATGAGAAAAAATGCGTACAAATTTTTTATTTATAAGATGAAGTTACGGGTCTTTGATACACTCGCTCGCAATTTTTATCTACTTTGATTAAAAACTTTCGAGTTCGTTACGTATTTACGTCACGACAACGCATTATAAATTCCTTCTCCTATCGCCTCGTGCGCTACAAAAAAAGAGATGAATTTAAAAAAAAATAAAATAAACTAAGAAAAAACACGAAAGTGAGAAACGATGATTTATGACCCGCCGTCGCCATTCAGCATTTCACTCTCCACTTTTAATCAGACGCCCTTAATCATCATCAGAATTTCCGAACTTGCCCGGGGGGCGCGCGCGTTGCAGAGTGAAACGGGAAAAATTTGCCTCCCCCGACTGCGCGTCGGCAAGAGAAAAGGTCCGACTTGTGGAAACGCGTGCTCCAGCCTGGAGTCGATCCTACTCCGAAAGTAAAATAAAAAAAAAAATGCCCAGCAGCCCCGATATAGATTGATCTCCGACGGCCGTTATGAATGCTTGATAAATGGCCGCGTCTGCGGGTAGCGGCGGTCATTCACGGCGCGCGCGCGAGGTAAGAAACCCGTGAATCATCGTTTAGACTCCATTAACCGCGGGTGGTGGCGCGTTCTTCGACCACGGGGGCGCGCCGCGCGTTCCTTGATAAATTGAAGTACCGCTGAGGTGTTCTCTCTCTCTCTCTCTCTCTCTCTCTCTCTCTCTCTCTCTCTCTCCCTCTTACACTTTCTTTCCTACTCTCTCTTGCTCTCGCACTCTCTCTCTCATTCTCTTTTGCTGACTCTCTCATGTTTCGCCCTATCTCTCTCATTCTCTTTTGCTGACTCTCTCATGTCTCGCGCTCTCTCTCACTCTCTCACTCTCTCTCACATTCTAACTCTCTTTCTCTCACGAACACACACTGTCATTCTCTCTCTTTCACTCTCATTCTCTTTCACTCTCATTCTCTCTTACTCTCTCACTTTCATTCTCACTCTCTAACTATCACTCTCTCACTCTCTCTCTCACTGTCACTGTCATTCTCTCTCACTCTCTTTCATTCTCACTCTCTCACTATCACTCTCTCACTCTCTCTCTCACTGTCACTGTCATTCTCTCTCACTCTCTTTCATTCTCTCTCTCACTCTCTCTCATTCTCACTCTTTCTCACTCTCACTCTCTCTCTCACTCTTTCTCACTCACTCTCACTCTCTCTCTCACTCTTTCTCACTCTCTCACTCTCTCTCTCTCTCTCTCTCTCTCTCTCTCTGTCGCACGGAGTTGCCGTAGTCGCGCGATGGTGGGCTCAAGAGGGTGCACGCGCTCCCGGCTTTTATTTATGCAACCTTTATACCAAGATATATTGTGTCCCGACAGCGTCAACCCTTGAGTTCTCGCCCGACGCTCAATTTATTTTCAGCCCCGTGGAGAAACGGAGGAATACTCGTGTCCGCGAGTCCGCAAGTTGCGATCAACGCTTTATTTTGCGGAGTGCCCCGGTGCCTTTTTCTTTTTTCAGGCTGGCGGGTGATGGAGTGCCGGTGGAATTATTTCATAACTTTTTTAAATCTTTGTCTTTTTTCGGGAGCGACTGGTGGACTTGGTTTATTTTTTGTTTCATTCGAAATAAAAATAGATTCTTGCGACGGCTGGGTTTGGCTGACTAATGACGGATTTTATCACTTATTTTTAATTGACTTGATTTATCAAACGTCAGTGGTTGATTAGTTTTAATTGTAATTAATCGAGCTCGATTTACAAATCTATTTTGGTCATGGAATACAAAAGTGGAGCGGGTCGTCCTGACGAAAAAAGCACATTTAATTTTTCTCTGAGGAAAAAAAACACATTCACTTTATCTATGGAAAGTGGCACAATTCGAATCTACTAATTAGGAGAGTATCTCACCTCCGGGTCATGGATTTTGCTGAAATTTTTACAAGAGGTTCCTTTCACCTTCGATAGAAAG
>JAXIUT010026283.1:0-12215 GCA_035586675.1 Eurytoma californica | reverse complement strand
CTTTAAATAAATTAAAATAACTTTAGACCTTAAGAATCTTTAAATAAATGAAAGAATCTTTCGTCCTTAAGAGCCTAATAGAGTGTTTAGTTCTTTAAGGTCCTTTAAATAAACTAGAGTGTTTAGTTCTTTAAGGACCTTTAAATAAACTAAAGAACATTTAGTTCATAAAGAACCTTTAAATAAATTAAAATAACTTTAGACCTTAAGAATCTTTAAATAAATGAAAGAATCTTTCGTCCTTAAGAGCCTATAATTAAAATAGAGTGTTTAGTTCTTTAAGGATAAGAACCTTTCAATAAACCTGAATCTTCAGTTCATTAAGAACCTTTAAATAAACTAAAGAATCATTAGCCCTTAAGGACCTTTAAATGCCTTAAAAATCTTTAGTTCTTTAAGGATCTTTAAATTAAAGAACTAATATAGTTCATTGAACCTTTAAATAAACTAAAGTTCTTTTAGTACTTAATGACCTTTAAATAAACTAAAGATTGTTTTGTAGATAATAATGTTAACATTATTTAATAGTTTTTTTTATTTCGAGCCCTACTTTTTGTTATAGACTAGTAAGGGAAAAAAATAGCTATTAAAGTCAATTTTTTCGGTTAAGTGCACTTCTTTTTAAACAAACTGCGCCTCCGGGAGTCGGAAAATAATAGTTTCTTCTTAAGCGCTAGTGAATCACACGAGGCGCACTGCAGTAAACATTAAAACGTCTTTCATGAGACGCGACGAATACAACAATGCGCAACTACCGAGTAGAACCTACACACGCGGCGATTTACTTTTTCCCCCCGACCTAAAACCGTCAGCCGCTTTGAAATTTCCCGCTAAATCCAGCGGCTCATTAGGCGCGCTTCCTACTGCAAAAAAAAAAGAAGCCAGAGGAGGAACAGCCTGGCAAAAAAAAAGAAAGAGAAAAGTAAACGCCGAGCCGTCGGTACAAACGGAAAACGGACAATCAAGCGCCGCGTGGACTGCGGGGAGAGAGAAAATAAGAAGGAAAACGGCAAACAGAGTCGTGCTCGGGTGATCGTAAATCCCGGGCAATAAACAGCTATTAGCGACGCGCGGGTCGCTTATGCAAGCGGATTTTTACGAGCGCGCGGGGCGCACCGCTGATTGTAATTGTCGCCGAGGATCGCCGATCGACCAGGTTACGCCGCGCGAGTCTTCCGCGAGCCGGCCTCGCGACATGCGACGCCCGGCGTAATGATCCGTCTGAGGACAAAAAAAGGTGCGTTTTTTTCGGTATCGGTATATCGAGTTGATTAGCATTTTTCGGGTGGGGATGTGAAATGTACTATATTGAGGTGTACTAAGTGGATCGAGGAAGTTACAGTGTGTCGACGCTCGGAGCGATTTCCTACAATTTGGGAGGTAATAGGGAGTCGCGATTGGCGTTGTATGGTAATGCTGCCAAGGTAGTTTTTTGATGGGAGGCTATATTATTTAATATTCCTTTGTTTTCGCGTTCTCGCGGTGTCGGCCGTGGGAGAGCTGTTTTTGTTTGGATTTGGTAGGAAATTTTTAAAAGCTGCCGCGCAACAATGATAGCTGCTATTTATTCCGCTAGGCTTTGTTATAATGAGATCCTTAATTCCCGCCGGCTCGCTTTAATTTGTAGTTTAAAAAATTATCAACAAACTGTTGTTTCTTTCGCAATGTAAGCAAAAAGAAATATCTGCAAAGTAGTCTTAATATGTTATAAAGTACACATGTTTTGTAGACTTTTCTTTTTTGTTAAAAGAAAATTTATCTTTTGTTCAATAAAATATGTAGATATTCGTTTAAAAACGAGGAAATATTTCTTATACTTTTTATAAAAATTTCTTGGGTACAAGCTGCATCTCCTTTAAGAAAAGGATATTGGATATTCAAAAATTATAAAATGTGCCACTTTCGTCCTAATTTTCTGATTAACAAATTGTTCATTCAGTAAAGAACCAAAATAGTTATAAATAACGATAAATTTATCTATGAGATTATTAATTCTCGGTTCATCCAGGAATAGAAAATTTTAATAAATTCCTAATTAATGAGAAGCAATTAATCCATCACTTTGGACATTGAATAAAAAATCAATAATTTTCCATCTCTCAATAAAAAAAAAATAGAATCTTCTTATCTACTTCAACGACAATTGCACGCAATCCGCAAAAGCGTCGAAGTAAATAGCAGGGTGTATACATCAAGTACCTTACATGTATATAATATACAACATGCAGAAGGTTCCTGTACACATGTGTATGCATATATATACTATACACATATTCACTGAGCAAAAATTCTGTAAAAATTACTATCCTGTGTAGAAACGTGGCCACAGACTGTCATGTAGTGGAAAAATTACCATACTGTGTTGTAAATTTTTCTAGAATTATTGGAAATTTTACCATAATTCTAGTAAAATGTATAATATTTTCTAGTAAAATTTACAACACATGATGGTAATTTTTCCACTACATGACAGTCTGTGGCCACGTTGCTACACGGGATTGTAATTTTTACTAGAATTTTTTCTCGGTGCAGTAATCCCCGTACATGCGGTGGAAAGCGCGTCGAAATTTATCGCCGCATCGGTCCGCCGGCGCCCCCCCCCCCCTTCCCCCTTGGAAAATTGCGCCCGAAATTCCCGAGATAAATCACACAGCTCTCTTGGCCGCGCGTCGCACTTAGAAAAATTAATAAGCGCGTTAAAATCGCCGAGAGAGAAATACGCGCGATCGTATAACGCCGCGGTCGGAGCGATATACGCCGAAAAAAAGGGGGAAGGGGGGGGAGGGAGGGCAAAACCGCGAGCACTCGGGAAAGGCTTAAAAGGCGACGTGGCCCCCTCGGGGCGAAGTGGGCCCGTAATTCTCCGCTGCCCCGCGTCTCGGTTCCGTCATGCGCCGGGCCACAAATCAAGCCTCGCTCGGCCACGGCCCCCGTCGATGTATGCGTGTATATATACGTATACACGTACCGCGCCCGCGCGCCATCTTTTTAGCGCTGGTCGCTCTCAAAGCGCGTTTACGTGTCGCTGATGAACGTCGGAGATAGGGCAGTTCTTCTCCGAGGTGGTGCGATTTTTTTCGGCGGGGAGGTGGGTGTATACCCGCAAGTATTACCTGTAAGCGCGCGAAGAGAAGTTTCTTGGAATTCGCGAAAAATTACGAGAAATGTGTTGATTATGGGTTTTGCTGCGCGGAATGTATTTTGTGCGGGAAAAATTACGTAAAAATTGTGGCAATTTCCCGGAAAAATTACAGTCATTGCTGAAATTATTTAAAAATTTTCCCGTAAAGTGATTTTAGTACGCTAAACCTTTATACACACTGAAAATGGGTTATCGAATTAACACTGATCAGTGTTTAATACGCGGAATTGCCGGTGATGCACTCTATTTTTAAGAGTACAATTGCAATATAGCTAAAGGTAAATTTGTAATAATTTAGATATGTAAAAAGGACTGCAATTTGAGCATTAAAATTTTAAGAAAAATGAAAAAAACTCAATTGCATGTTCATTTTTTACATTCAATTTTGGACTCAATAAATTATACACTGAAAAACAAAAAGAACCGCAAATTTGTTTTCGAATCATTGATTCTTTTGGATAAAAAGACTCATCGCTAATTATCTTTTTATATAACGAAAGTTAAATTACTAAATTGTGCAACTCATTTAAACTTAGTAATATTTCAATTTTTTTAAAAATTCGTTATCAACATATTCTTATATAAAATGATGGACAATTTGCGGGCCACCTTGTCATCTAAATTTGATCTGCAACCCCTAAACTTGAGGTGTCGTGCCAATTATACGTTGAGCTCAGGGGTTGTAGAACAAATTTGGATGACAGGGTGGCCCGCAATACGCCTCTAAAAAATCGTGTGCGTGACCCTCTATGTCCCGTCCTCCCCTATAAATAAATCATATAAATGGAACAATCGATTATCATGTAGATTCTAATATATTAAAATTCCGAAACCGTAAGGTATTTACTACACTTATAAACGGTAACAATGTCCGCAGATATCAACGGTTAAGATCGGTATTACTTAATAGGAATAAAAAAAGTCCTTTGTTAATTGCAAGGCACGTAAATCATTTTCGAAATCACACTAATCATGTAGCGTGACAATGACCTACGCCGCTAAACGCACTCCACTTCCACCTCTCTCATACTTTTTATTCTCTATTATCGTTACGTCCATGCACGCTGGTCTCTTTGTTATTGGCTCTCATTCTCCGCGACACTACTCCTCACCTATAAATTTTCCTTAATTGCGTTAAATTCTTATCAATTAAAATAGCTTCGTGAGAACCTTACGTTCACCTTTTTAACTGGGCGGACATTATTTCACGATTCTAGAACAAAAAGACATTTTTTATGCTAATTCCGTTAAAATTAAAATATTATTTAAGATCAGTCATTGTAGAAAAAAAAATTTCTTCAAAAAAAACACTTTAGGTAAAATTTGCATAATTATAAAAAAATATATTAAGTCCATCAGACAGAATATCAAAAAATAATCGACAGGTATTAAGATATACTGTGATCGAATAGTATAATTTGTATAATGTAGAACCCTGACGTCACACTCAATTTCAATTGATGATTTTTTTATTAACAAAAATTAAAATGAAAATTAGTTATTTTTCACTAATTACCAGTAGGAATACTGTCCAAATAAGAAGAGAAAGATGAAGAATGAAACCATAAAAATGAAAAACCTCTTGGAATAATGTTACAATTATCCTTTTGAGTCAATGTATTTATTACATCTCATGTAATCACCCGTCAATAATGTGCAATTGTTTATACTTATTATCTTTATTATAGCATGCTTTTCTAAGATTTCACAATTTCTAATGTGGTGTCTAGTTTTGACCAATTCGCACTATCACTGGCTACCAAATATTATATACTGACCATGAGAGAAATGATCTAATAAAAATTATTATGTTCAATATGGAAAGGGGAACAGACTCGACCTGTGACTGTTGCATACCAAAAATCCTCACAGGTCGACTCTGTTCCCCTTTTCATATGAACCACAATAATTTTTATTAAAAAATGACTTTATCATAATAATTTTTATTAGATCATTTCTCTCAGTAGAGCTTCACGAGGTTCAGACCAAGACCTATGTATTTAAATGGAGTCTTGGTCTTGTAGGCAAGACCAAGACTCCGTTTAAATACATTGGTCTTGGTCTGAGCCTCGTGAAGCCCTATCTCTCAGTGTATATTTGGTAGCCAGTGACAGTGCGAAATGGTCAAAACTAGACAGTAACATATTTGTAAAATTTTAGTAATAATTGCTACGTTGTATACTAAAAATCCTCACAGGTCGAGTCTGTCCCCCCTTTCATATGGAACACAGTAATTTTTACTAGATCATTTCTCTCAGTGTAACTAATAAATCATCTCAATTTCTGTCAGGGCGTATTTCCTTAACAACAAACTTTTCTATTCGATTCTATTTTAAAATCCTCAACCACCCCCACACCAGAAACTTCAATTAACTTCAATGCTGCACGCGTCACCTTGTGAACCTCACCTGGTACCACAACACTATCGTCATCCCGATCCACGTGCTCTCTCCGATCCGATCTCCCGAATCACACGCAGCATCGACCGCTCGCGCGTCGGAATTTCCGCTCGGCGTTCAAACGAATCGTGGAAAAAGGCTTATTCCATCGGACCCCCTGAGGGGCGGCCGCTGCATCTCGCGGGCCGGCCGATCGATCGATCATCGATCGCGCGCGCGCGCATCGCACGGCGCCGTGACGCAACCGCGAGGATCGCGCGCGGGTCCCCTCACGTGGGTCGGCGGACCAATGGTCGCTCCGCCGCCCCCCTCTCTCCTCTCCCCCGCCCCCTCGGCTGCGGTGCGCCAGGCCTCGTGCGTGCGCGCGCCACTCGTCCGTGCGACGCGCGACCGCTCGAAGCTGCTCCACGAGCGACGCGTCCCCGCTTCCTTGTATACGCATATACAAACATTTTTTGTTAAAATTTTTTTCGTCAGTCGCGAAGATAACTGTGCGCGCGGAGTTCGTTCGTCTCGATTCGACACTTTGGATCTGTGAAGGTTTCGAGGACGCGACTTGCGAGTCGACACCTCTTGAGGAAGACGGAAAGAGAGAAGGCGTGAGGTTCTGTAGGGTGCAGGGGGTTTTGAAGTATTTAATTTTTCGATTCGAGTTTCGGTGGTGCGAGATGAGTTTGTGAGGTGGGGTGCGCGGTGATCGAGGTTCGCGCGCGAGGACACTGTTCACCGAGCACTTATGAATGACGTGCAGCAGGCCATCTTCAAGCCGCACTACGCGACCGCGATCGAGCAGTCGCCCGGCGCAGAATGCTGGAACTTCGTCGTCGACGAGGGAGTGCTTCAGGTAGTAGCTGTGGTGTGGTATTGTGTGTGTGCATACAACGTCGACCCAAAGGAAACTGATTCGTTTCGAGCGTGACGTGAAAAATCCTGACCGTAAAGTAGAAAATGGAAGAAAGTCGACGTTTTCGTACGGGCGATTTTTTGAACCATATTTATTTGGTCACTTGGTGGATATTTTTAATTGGAAAGGAGTCAGTTTCTGGATGGCGCACTACGTTATGTTGATTTGTTTCGTGAATGACGATATAGTACGGTGTACCGATTGATCTTCTACATGTCGCTTAAAAAATCGTTATACACCGGCTTGCAATTTTTTGTTTAATTGAATGAATTGGTCAATTAAATTGACGCTGTATTAAATTCAATATACGTGAAACGTCGAATAGCACATTTGCCAGGGATAATACCTGTTACTTTTTGAATCGTATATCGATCGGTAGCTAATTCATGTCTTTTTAGAAATTCTAAAAATAAAATTGCGTTGCCCGTAACTGTAACCCTAATCTCATTGCCTATCCTTAACATTAAAAGAGTAAACAGTAGAAAGAGATTCAAATTGAGCGATAAATAGGTAAAGCAATGACAATCGATCGATTATTAGAAATAAAGGAATCTGTAAATTCATTGGATTTAAAAATCGGTCAAATGAATATTTACCGATAAAAAGAGGGTTGTTGATCTGGTACAATGAGAATTAAATCTGATTAAACCTGAAAGCACATATATCAGATTTCAAGAAAACAAAGTTCATTCGAGAAAAGGAACTCGGAAAACTCGGAGAACTATAGATGCGGAATGGAAATTGGTATTCTTTCGGTTCAAAAATCGGTATGCTTACGGTGGAAAAATGGAACGTCAAATTTTTAACAAAAGTAGTGTATATCAGGTCAGATTCTCTCTAATTTACAGTTCTTTTTTTACCGATTTGTCTGGATGTGCACTGATAATCAGTGTAATTGAACAGGTCATTTTACAGAAATGGTATAGTATATAAATACAAAAAACGATGCTAATCATAAATTTTTCAAACATTCATCTACTGAATACTACAGACTAATTAATAAATTTTAAATGTCCACAAAAGCTATATCACAAATAGAAATAATCAAAGTAAACAGATCAGTATGGAAAATCGGTATATACATTCAACAGTGGATGGTGTCGCGGCTACACGAAAAAGCATCGCGCAAAACGAACGATGAAATCGCGATTTGACTTCGCGCATTAAATATCGTTAATGCAATCAATATCGTTCGAGATCCTACGTCTGCCGCGGTGTTTTTCTTTGCGCGCTGTCCCCGGCGAACTTCGATTTTCCGTACGCTCCGGCGCACCGCCGCATGCATTACTGACATTTTCCTTTTGTCTATAATTGACTCAGAGGAGGCCGTTTTTCTATCATTATGTAAAGCTCCGGTAAACCGGTAAAATGGTTAATAAATAAGAATTAAGAAAGGATAGCGATAAAAAAGAACGAAAGGTCTTCATTCGGATCGCGTATACACTGTCAATGTCAAATCTCCGAGTTTTTACTGTTCTTTTTTTTTTCATCAATTCACGAAGAAACTGCCATCTATCGCAACTCCGGACAGATGTATAAAAATTTCTGAAAGACGATTTTTTAATAACAGACGTTTAAATAAAATTTACACACACTTCTAATAACGGAGGTTGAAAATATAAACTGTATACATAAATAAACAATATAAAGCTGAAGTGGTGAAAACCATTCTACTTTGTAATTAAAGTAGAACAATTTCTACTGATTTTAGTAGTTTTTTAATAATACATTCCAATTTAGAGGGGTAAATTCACTTATTCGTTATTTACAGACCAATAAACTTAAAAAAAAACTATACACATAAATATACTATATATAAAATTGAAGTAGTGAAAACAACTCCACTACTTAATGATTAGCAGCTCAATTGCACGTAATTTTAGTGGTTTTTTACTAATAAATTCCACTTCAGAAGGGTAAATCACTTGGCGGTGAGGACTGCATCAGGCTCTCGAAAAGTGTTTCAAGGTGCGCGCGCAGATGCCGAGAAAGCGCACAATGGGCCTAGGCGTTGGGTGAAAGTCCGAGATGGCGGACGGGCACGCACACAATTCCGCGTGGACCCGTGACAATTGTTGTTATCCTACTTGTCGTCGCGCGCACCTGAAGCGTTGCCCTTTATTTCTTCTTTTTTTTTGGGTCGCCGCGGCTCTTTACGACAATGGCCCGGCGCAAAATTTTCGTCCGCCTGGCCCAAAAAGATTTTTTATCAGTCCTTATATATACCCCTCCACGCGCTCATAATTGAATTTTTTTCGCGCTAATTGCAAGGATCCCTCGTGCCGCACCGTTACGCAATTCCGCGATCGCAATTAACACGTATATATTTACCGGTTGGAGTATTAAACGCGGCAACTGACACTTTTACGTTTGGCTAATTGAACCTTGTCATTTTCCCCCGCGCGGAGAAAAAAAAATCCGTTTTTCCAGACTCGCGCGCTCGATGGTACCTTCGAGGGAAGGGGTTGGCGATAATTCATCGAGGCAAACGGGAAGGATTAAATTTTCGGAAATTTACGACGATCGTCGGAGTAGCGTCCTTCTTCCGACGGACGCATTAGAAAACGCGCTTTGATTGCGCGCGCGCGTAAACGTCCATCACTCGCGGCTACTCTTTTTTTTCTCTCTTCTTTACTCCCCCCTCTCTCTCTCTCTCTCTCTTCTCTCTCGGTTTACTGCGACACGCGAAAGCCGCGTGATTTATTCATCGACGCGTGTATTCCACATTTAATTGATCGCTTTTTTTCCCCCCGCGATCGAGCGTGGAAAAAAGGAGAAGAAAACGCGAGGCCCGAAGTCGCGAGGGAAGGGAGCAAAAAATTAATAGACAATCATTTGTCAAATTATAGAAGCGATAATGATTCCGAGAAGCGGGCAGATAAGCCGCGCCGGACGGTTTTGATTGCCGCGTTCGATAAAAATTTTCTCTGCGCTTCTGTTTTTCGTTTTGTCGACATTTTTATTTTCGCCGGCCGGTTGTATAACGAGTGACAGACGCGCGCAAAAACTGTTTGTGAATCATTAATAGTTATTAAAATCTCGATTAGAAAAACAGTCGTGTTTTACGCATTGCTCGTATAAAAAAAGGTGCGAGTCGTGTAGAATAAGTATATTATTAAAAATAATACGATTCTCTAATAACCTACTATTGGACAATTAGATATTAGATATTTGGATATACGTCGTAAAAGAATTTTAATCAAGTAAAAAACCAAATATGCAATAAAAAAATTAGAGTAACATATACTAAAATCTACTATACAACTTTTACGAAAGTTAGAAAAAACATGTTTCAAGTACACACCTCCGAACTACAGAAATTTATAATAAATTTCCTTAAATTATTTTCTTACTAGACCTACATTAAAGACATTCCAAATCATCTATTCATAAAGTATCGTTTGAATATTGATCCAGTATCAGATCTAATTCCATAATACACCGAACGATCAAGGCCCGAGATCGGCGCTTTTGAATCCAAGATGTGCGCGTGCCAAGGTCTCAGTCGATTCTAAGGTTCCTCGCGATGACACGTTGCGCGTGCGGCAATTACAGGTGGCCGAGGGTCAGTGCTAATACGACACTCGCGTGCCGGTCGAGTCGCCAAAAATGACACGTTGCGCCTCACTTGCGCAAGGCCCCCGCCGCCGAGTCTCCGTTTTTTATTCGGAAAGGAGGAGGAAAATGACGTGTTGTCGCGGAAAAATTAAATGGGATCTCTTATAACTTACGAATTTTTTGCAAATAGTGGAGGAAGTTGTTTTTGTTTTTCTTTTTTAAAAAGTTACGGTTTTGATTCTTTTTTGTGTTAAAATGTTAAGGTCTTATCATTTAAATTGGGAATACTTAAGGTTTATAAGTATAATATATTATAGGTTTAATGCTTATAATAGATACCCTTCACAGAATACTTAGGTTGTTATCAATGTCCTATTATTATTTTAGACCATGAGGTTTATGATTTTTTAATTAATATTGAAAATTAAAGATAATTTGCAAGTTTTATTTTACCATTAGTAATGATGTTTCTTATAGTCGTGAACAAAACAAGATTTTGTTTATTTTATATCGCAAACCTAAGATTTTTATAATAGTCTAAGGTTACTGATGTATTAATATTGCTAATTAACTGTAATAAAACCTTATATTTTAGTCCAATTTATTTTGAAGACTTGAAAATAAATAAAGCCCATATTAATTGTTGCTATGAACCTAAGATTTTTACTGGCGGTCCTTAAGGTATAAAATTTATTAATATTGAAAATTAATGATGACTTTTATGATTCTTAATGTGATTTCTTGAAGACACGAACAACGCAAAAGTATGTCATTTATTTTTAGAGGTCCTAAGGTTTTTGATCATTGATCTGAAGATTTCAAATTTATCAATATTGCAAATTAATTATACTTTAAACATTACATTTTACAGTTAGTATTAATGTTTCTTAACAAACTCAAAACAAAGTAGTCTATGTCAGTTTTTACTGCAAAATTTATTTTTAACAGCGTAACATAAAGTCACCTCAAAGTCATCTTCTCTACGTGATGTTTGCACAAACGTCCATTACCCACCAGTAAATTCTCATTCGCGAGTGACACAGACGTCACTCCACCGACCAAGATTTACGCACTGCCTTCACTCGAAAAATCGACAGCCACCCATAGAGAAAAAAAATCCGTCGCGTGTATGTATGTACACGCGACAGCCTCGCGTCTTCTTTACGAGTCCGCTGCTCCTCTCCGCCGTACGTTACGCGTGCATAATACACGTCGCGGATCGCGGAGACGAACCTCGGGGGGAAATTTACGGCGGCGTCGAGAAAATTTCACGGCGGAAGAGGAGAGGGGAGTGCGCAGGAACCAGGAAGAAGTCCGAGCGCGATAAATCGACAGGGCTCCTCGTAAACGTCGGGGCGCGTTGTTACCGGCGGGGCTACTGGCCCCGCGCGACGCGTAACCTTTAGCCGCGGCGATAAATATGAAGCCGCGAGCTGATTTTCCGTCGACCGCGCGCCCGAGGAAATACCTACGGCTTGCCCCGGTCTTATTGAGTTCGGGGCACGCCGAGTGTGTTTGCATAGCGGGGCTTTTACGCCCTCCCCCCTGGGCCCTTTTACGCTGGGAGCGCGCGATTTTTAGGTCGTAAATTCGACGCGTAGGCCGACGTTACGTTTGAAGTATTGACTTTTCTTAGTCCATTTGGCTTATTGGAATTTTCATTTTTTCATTTTCGGGAGGAAGAAATTTTAGTTGGCAAAAGAAGTTTAGTTTTATTGACGTTTTGCAAGTTCAGATGCAATAGGACGCGTAGGAAACAATTGTGCATATTTCTTTACAGGAAAATTTTGCATAAATCCAATTTGCACATAATTTTTTGCATAAATTTCCTGCACGATTTTACCGCGCATAATTTTTCTACATAAATTTTATGCAAGCGGCGAAAATCGGGCAGAAAAATTATGCACAAATTCCATTTGCGCACAAAATTTGTTCATACTTTCTTTTTCCTACGGGGAATAAATTTATTTGTTTAAATATTTATTTGCAGTACTTTTGAAAGTGCTCTGTAAATTTCGTTCAGTAAACGTTTTAATGTAGACATACTGGACATTCAGTAATCATAAGTCGCAGTACACGGAAAAAAATGATCGAGTAAAAATTACTATACTGTTTAGGAACGCAGGGACAGACTGGACCAACCAAAAATTTTACAATAAAGTATGGTAAAATTTACTAGACTTACATTAAATTTTACTAGACTTATAATAAA
>JAXIUT010026252.1:0-16302 GCA_035586675.1 Eurytoma californica | reverse complement strand
CTGGTGTTGCATCCTCTCGGCCGCCATTTTTTATATATACAGATATATTTATTAGGTTAAAAAATCTAATATGGACGTCGAGGGGGTGCACTTTTACTAGCGCCACCGTTCCCGCGGTGGTAATTTTCTTTGCCAATAGCGCATGCTCATTATCGATGTGGCGCTAGAAATAACTGAATTTAAACATTATTGCAAACCTTTAACGCCTTTTAAGCAGATAATTTATGAAATACACTTGCCTTGCGAATAAAATGTATAAAAACGCACTTTTACATGGATTCAATTTAAAGTTTATAAACCAATAATTATAAAACTTATAAATTATAGTATGTCAGTCTCGAAGAACATGTAATAGTATTGTATGTATGTATATTTAATATTATTGGAACTTATATAAAAACAGGTATTGTCACATATTATAATTTTCACCAATCCGACTGCAACAATTCTCTATCTTAAAATTTAAATTCTTAAATAAGCAGAAATAAATATTCAAAAATGTTAAGTATTACTGAATATAATTGTAATATCAACAAAATATAATATTTTATGGAATATAATATACATGGGATAAAACTCAAAATTTCATTTCAATAATTCATTTTTATTTACAACTTATATAAAGCATATAAATTTTGAAACACATTTTAAACATTCATATAATGTTATCAATAAAATATATCAGAAACGCGCGAGGTCTTCTTAATATCTGTCAGGTGAAAATAAAAATGGAAATACAGCACAGAAAATGCGAAAATATTGATTTATTATATAAAACGTCTTTTTCAATTCATATATAAAAAAATGCACACAAATAATTTACTAGTCTTGGGTTTTACAGACATTAAAAATATTCGTTAGCTGTTCCTTCCACTATAATTATTATTCTTCCATGCATTTTAACATTTACATGTATAAGGACACTTGGGTATAAATTTTTGAAGTTATTCACTTGTGTAAAGTAACAACTCTATTTTAATAGATTGCAAAGCATCGACATTAAAAAAAGTAAGTATTTCGTAGTATAATTTTTTGTATTATAAATGAAATTGCGATGAATGAAATGCAATAAAAAAACGAATTTTACTGGTAAAATTCATGAGTCACGTTAAGGAACTATTTTGTTCGTTGCCCGTACGCACTGTATTTATTTTTCAGCTGTCTTACAACATAATCTCTTTGCGTAGCACCTTAACATAACAATTAATATATTTTTTTTAATATAATATATAGCTATGCCCTAAATTAAACATAAATATGTACATACTGTCACGTGTACATTTCGTGTAATACTCGTGTGCACCATTTACGCGTAACGCGAATATATATTTAATTACATATACATTGTTGATGATCTTCGCGGCGAATTGTGGTACGGATAAATACTTGCAGAAAGGCTACATAACTTTTATTTATAAACGATCGTTACCAAATTAATACATATCAGTCGAAATAAATGAAAATCTTTTGGAGTAATTAAGAGTAAGAAAATAAAGAGAAACGTTTGTTCGATCAATTAGTAACAACCGGTTTTATACATGCACAAAAGCAAAGCCAGATTCAAAATTGAAATCCTTAAAAATTCGAGTATCGAACATTTATCATGACCCGCGGTCATAAAAGTCGATTATTTTTATTTATTATATTATTTCGATTCATTTTGAAAGACTAAATTAAATATGAATTAATTTCGACATGTATCGAAACAGCTATTATGAAAGTTATTTTCAAAGGCAGTTTTTGTCGACGCATAACGTGCGCAGATCAGAAATTGTTATTCAATCGTTAATTACCCTGATACCCGCCTCGATAGTCCATCGAATAAAACAGGCTTGAAAACACTTGTGAGACATCTTTGAGACGTTATTTTTTTCGATCCTCTTATAAATACGTATCTCCGGACGCATTGCGTTTATCGGCGCTCGTTGCGCCGCCTTCTCGCTATAGCTAAATGCGTAATGATACATGTAAAAAAAATACTACAATATAATAAACATAATTATGACAATAATAATATAAATTCTAAAACAACAAAGAGACCTAATGAGAGAGAGAGAGGGAGAGAGTGAGAGAGAGGTGAGAGAGAGGTGAGAGAGAGGAGAGAGAGAGAGAGAGGAGAGAGAAAGAGAAGAGCAAAAACGATGTTGAACTCGTAACCACGCGTAAGTCCAGTTCGCGAGATCGATATACATATATATAATATACATATACATATTGTAATGTGGAAGTTGCATTAGCGGCAGTCGGCTTGCCTTTTTTCCGTTGTATTCGCTCGCGATCGAATGGTAGCAACGTAGCGGCTTTCGCGCGCTTTTTCACGCCGACCCCGCTTATCACATGATAGAAACGTCCTTTTTCGTCGTCGCGCTCACTGCCGCGCGCTTAATCGTCGTCGTTGAGGAACTGGTCGAGTGGGTTCGGTCCCATTCTCCGGGGCTTTGACGTCGAGGCCTTTTCCGTAGAGCTGTCACCTGATGATCAGAAAGATTGGATTTTAATGGCCGAAACTGATCGAGTGCAGAATTTTAATTATTTCAAATTGATTTAATCAAATGAAAGCGTGAAATAGTCGAGATACAAGTTAATATTAATATTTTATTTGTTTCCTCAACCTGATTTTTCATATGCGATGTTAGCAGTTTCAGAATTGTAAAGACAAATTTTTACAAACCAATAATGTTAAATTTACATTTTAAAAAGAGTGAATTGTAATTTTTAAAAAGATTAATTTTTAAAATCGCGATGAATTATTTATGGTCATGAAAAAAAAACTGAAATATTTTCGCTCTCATAATGCAATTATGTAAAAAATGAATAATTAAGTGCATAAGTTAGAGTGAACATTGATGAATTAACAAATAATTATATAAGCCTGCCAAATAAAAAAAAATCAAATTAACATTCGACTAATCATTCACGCAAAATAAATGAAAACAGCATTTAACCCATACCTGTCGCAGGTCGCTGAGCATTGAGACAGCTGAGCCACTCAGTCATGCTGATTCTACGATCGTTGTTGATATCACAATACCTTGGCAGCTTCTTGCCGCACCTGCGAAGCTGCCGGTTATTCGCCACCATAGTCCGGAAACTCTTCCACTCCTTCCTCTCCAAAACCTGTACGACACAGAGTTTATAATTTTTTAAGTTCACAATGTGGTGTGAATTATTATTTGAAACTCACCTTATTTTTGTTTTTATCGAGCATGACAAAGTGCCAGGTGGCTACGCGCTCTTCCTTAGAGGCTTGCCACTTATCCGTCGCCTCGTCCGAGTCCGTACTCGAAGCCTTCATTTTCTTCTGCATAAGGTCCATTAGGTCACGTAGGAACAGTTGCTTCTTAGCCTCAGGGCAACCTTTGTTTTAAAAAAAATGTTTTCAATACCATTTGTAATAAATGCCTTAAAGATATTTGACGTGACTGGAAATTTTCTCTTTAAAATAAAATTAGGGAAATCTCATACAATTCCTTGTCACGTTTTCAATCGTTAATAAGTGGGATTTCACTGTAAAACACTAATTTGATTGCTTATAAAAATATAAAAATAAACCCTATAAAAGGAGGGTAGTTATTATCTTAAGAGTATATTTGGACACCGTACCTTTCATGGGTCTTACGGGTGCGGGAACCGGATTGCAGTTCGGTGTCTGGTCCTTGGAGGAGGTACCAGGGATAGGTTTGCCCGTGTCCTGGTAGACGCACCAACAGTACCCAGAGTAACACTGCACCTTATCGTACCTTCCGTCTGGCGTACATCCAGGTATGTAAAACTTCTCTTGAGAATTCTGGCGTTGGTCCTCCATAACTGACTTTCTATCTGATATGCAGTCGTTGGCTGCGATGAAAGAAAAGATTTATTATTTTTTTAAATGACCATTGTATAAATAAATAATTAATTCAAATCAAAGCAAATATACCATTTCAAACTTTTTATATGTTAAAAAGTAGGTAAAAAACGATAATTACGCTGTAATTTTTAAGTACAAAATTTTACCTTCTTTAAAGAGTCACACAAATAATGAAAATGCTTTTAAAAAGAATTCATGATAGAATGTACTTTTTTACTTACCGTCAGTATCATCGTTCGCTTCTGGTGGATCATCATTGAAAGTCGGGCGGGCATGGACCGGCGATGGGTTCCCTTTCAAAACTGTCGCATAAAATAATAATTACTATGGTGGTTTTAAAATATACATGCCTACATTTTTAAATAATTTGAGTAAATTCTCTTTAATAAATGTTAAACATTTTACTTAAACAGATAGATCAGATCGGAATCAAGTCAGAATAATACTCAACATTTGCATGATTGCACTGAAAACACACACTAAAAACAGTTCATGCATACCCAACTATTTAATTAACCTTTGATCAATGAACGAATATCGAGCAAAAACTGATTTTTGAATAAATAATTTAATAAATCCCATAGAAATTTAAAATAATCCTAGAATTTATTGTATTTTCTCCTTACAACAAAATAACTCGTTCATTGATCACATTAATCTGTTCCTTTGCATCCACATCGAACACCACCATGAAAACAACAAAATCAAACATATAAAACATGCAAAGATCTTCCTCTGGGCCTTGATTCCGTAAACTGTTGAGACAGAGATATATACAAACTACTGTAGATATATAAATGTTAAGCGCAAAAGTGTAACACAGAAATCGTATAGAAAAGCAACGTAAATATGTACACGTAAATGATGTGAAACGCCGTGTGGCGCGAATCGCTGATAAAGTAGGTTTTATTGCTCGCCCGAAAGGGAGAGGTGAAAAAAAAGATCCTTAGTTATTCGTGCCTCGGGAAAATCCTTCCACCTATTCCGCGCTGTACGAAGCCATTACAGCCGTTTTTTACTTACAGGGCGATGCGAAGATCCGCAATAAACTTCGCTAGTGCGATGGAAACTTTGCGACACGATTATGCACGCGTAATATTGATACTTTGAATGTTGAGTAGCTGTGGCTTATGCAGTCAGAAAAGTGAAACCTTCGGTTGACTATTGGCGTTTATGATACTCGATGTTTCTTGCTGATAATTTTTTCTCGCGGAATTTCCTTTCTTTTTCACTCAGTCACGTTGTTCCGTCTTATTTAAGGAGAGAGTAGTTGAGCGATAAGCGAGTCCAATGTTTAGAATAAAAAGTTCGCTAGCATTAAGGTAAGATTGTTGCGTAAAACTTGAATAAATCTCGATTAATTTTTTTTTTAAAACCATTTAAGACATACGTACAACAAATCAATTTAATTAAATTTCAGATACATCATCTGACTGATGTTACTTGTTTATTTACTTTATCCATGATAAGTAAATCGAATTGATTAAAACAATCGACTGACGCAAATGCATCGAAGCAAATAAAGGCCTGTCGAGAAAAAAGGCAGAAATTCGATCGGCCGAAGAAGAGAGACCCGCGCAGGGAGCGGGAAGCTCGAGGCGCAGAAGGAAGTATGTAGAGGCTGGAGAGGCGCTGTTTTTTTTTCTGAGTGAATGGCAAAACTCACCTGGGTCCGTGGCCCGGGTCCGGTGGGCCTGGGGGACCGCGAGCCGATCGTCTGCAGGGTTCAGCGACAAGAACAAACGAACTAGATGATAATAATGACGTCACACAATCGACCGGTTTCTTTGACTATTAAACTTTTACGCTTGCACAAATAACCCTTTTCTGATTTTATTATTTTTTATTAGGCTCTCCTTAACGAGCTTTTAGCGCAGGCAGCGGTTTTCAAGCCAAGAGTATAGGGGGTACAGAGGCGTTTCTTCGTTGAAGCTATGCGCGCGCTCTGCAAATTTGAATGCATGAAACTGTTTTATGATGACATGATGTAAGTCAAAAGTATTCCACGCAGCATGTATCTAGTGGGTGCACTCCAGAATATGTTGCATTAAAAATTACTGTAGTCTTTATTAAAGCTCTAAAAATAATTAAAAAAATTAGTATAGTGACTAGTGGATTTTTAAATTGATTAAATTAATTAAATTAAGTTATAATACATTTATAGTAAAATTTTCTGGTAACTACCTTTAGTAAAGACTATATATTAATGTTTAATGTACGAAGTAGTGCGGTACTTTTGACTTAGACTGTGTCACAATTAAGCTATTTTCTCGTATTCAGATTTACAGAGCGTGCAGCTACTGTGAAATGAGGATCTTGTACGTATGCAAGTATATTTTATGAGCTTGACAAAATAAAAAGTAACCACCTTTAAAAATTTACATCAGTGCCAATAAAAAGATCGTAAAAATACAGCGGCTAAAAAAATATTCGGGACGTGTGTATATATGCACTTCCGTGCGGTAGAATGTCTCGGGCGTGCGTCATTCGCGAAATAAAAAGAATCAGTCCTCATTTCACGGTGCCTGCTAGCTTTTCCTCGCGTTTGGAGACCAAAGTAAGAAGCGAGCGAGTATACAATATACGAAGCGA
Organism: Eurytoma californica; assembly: GCA_035586675.1. NCBI lineage: Eukaryota > Metazoa > Arthropoda > Insecta > Hymenoptera > Eurytomidae > Eurytoma > Eurytoma californica. Next base: position 9,860 of record JAXIUT010026252.1, on the reverse strand, counting down.
GAAGAGGACAACCGCCGAGACGTTGCGCAGAAGCGGGAATATACCGGCGCGAAAATTCAGCGTGAGACCAGGGAAACTGAAAGCACCGGATTGCTTCTACATTTTTTGTTTAAACGAAGCTTTAGAGCAACTCGTTTTCATCTGAAGCTGGAGAATAAACGCTGACGCGCTCGCAGCATGCAAATGAATATTGCAATAAAAAGTAGGAAACGCTTGCGAAGATTAAGTGAGGCTTAAGTACATAGAATAATTAAGTGGGATGTTTAACAATGTGTTTCAAACAATTCCAAAATACTTGTGCTTTGCGAGGAAATAACTCGATTGTAGATTCATCTTCTTTAAGTGCATTAAAAAAGATAAGTATCTCATAACTGCAACATCGATTTACAACTGTCAAAAATTAATTTAAGCAATCTTAAAAGATACAACTTTTACTTCGACGATTGACGGAAAAATCACTCATGAAACGTACAACCAATTTACATAAAATAAGACTTTACATGTATATTTAATTTTACCACACAATATTCTTCCAAAGATTTGGAACTAACATTTTAATTAAGCTCATCGTAATTAACATATAAAGGCAGATTACTAAAAATGTACAAAATATTAGAAAATCCCCTCCTTGCATAAAACAAGAAGCAACGACGACGACAATCCGGATAAGAAAGCTCTTCCTCGATCAAGAGATCCCTTCCACGGGGCTTTGCGCGTGGGCCCATCGTGTTTCCGACAAGATTCGCAGTAATGCGCGCGAAGCGTCACACTGTCAGCTCCGCTCCGTCGCTATGCGTGTGTAGCGACATCCTGGACGGAAGCTTAATTTTACTTTCGACCGGCTCTCTTGCTCTCCCGCGTCCGTCGGTATAATAATGCGAATCGAGATAATGGCCTCGGCCCGACGGATTAATGCCCCGTCTTGTTGCCTCCTACTTTTTTTTCCTTTCTTTCTTTCCATCCTTCGGTGCCTCGCTTGTCGAGCGCGATATGAACCGGAATCGGCTCGTTTACGTAAGTAAGCGCGCGAGCGACTATTTCTTTTTGGAAAATTTGCCACGGCTTTGGAGAATGGGCCGATAACGAGATCGTAATGCCAGTAGGTGGAGATGGATCTTTTGAAAGCTACTGGTAGATTTTGATGAGAACTGTTTGTATGGAAGATTTATCAATTATATTCGAAAAAGTAAAAAATGTTGCGACAATCCTTGTAAATATACTTACAATTAGTAATATTAATCGCTGCTTACATCAAGATCCAAGCGCGTTTTAAGTGAAATGAATATAATACATCGATTAAAATATTGATATTCAGGTATACCACTTTAGAATCTAAGCTTAGAGCAGGAGATATTCTGTGTGCCAAAAATTGCAAGGTCTATTACATAAAAAATTCAAAACGTTGATATAAAAAATATTAATTACTGGCTACACCTATACTAACATTAAATGTAAAAAGTAATCTTTGTAATCAGTAACAATTTTTAATTTAAGAATCATGATTTCACAATTTCTATTGATTACACTTGGACCAATTGATGATTATCATTACAAACTGATAAATATTTATTAAAAAGAGATCGTAACATCACTTATTTAAAAATGGTTTGTAATGACATAAGACGAATAACTTCTCGGCCAATCATGAGTTGTAATTTTTTGTATACTTCACCCACACCACAAACAAAAAATGCACATGCAAACATGCACGCAATAAGGTTTACCAACCCTACAACAATAAATAAAACTATCGCTTGAAAGCGTTCTTTTCCTCGTGCCGCGTTCGATCCCTCTCGCCATCTGCGATAACGAAAAACTCATTTTATCGAAGCCGATAGAGATATATTTCGCAGCCCCGAGGTAAAATGTTACTTAATTTGAAAATGAAATTTTGCCGGCCCCGATAAGGACCCAATCGTAAAAGAGGCGCGTCGAGATAAAACAGCAATTTTCACAGGATTCCCAGCCTTTCCCAGTTTGATAGTCAACGCGCGGCGAGGAAAATTAACCGCGGCACGAGGATGGGGTGTTGTGATAAGCGTGCGGGTGCAGCCAGCGGCCAAGGCCGAATAGAGACGTGCGTTCATTCACTAGATACTTGGTTTGAGCGGTGCGCAAAACACGAGGCATGCACGCGATTTATACAAAGTAAAATTATGCGCAAAAAACGTCTGAGAGTGTAGGTATCATCTTTATGAGCGACGGAATCTTAAGAAACTATAACATTCGCGACGTTCGTAAAGCGGAGACAAATTTTATAACCGGATATATAATTTAATTAAATCAATGATCCCATATCAAATTTAGTTCGTACGTTATATTAATTTAATAACCGCTTTAAGATAAATGTAATAAGTTCTGGAATTCGTATAAACCTTAACAAAATCTATGTTATTATGAAAATATTCAGTCCAATAAAATTCAAAATGTCTTTTAAAATTGAATGTGGAAGTCTTTTCACTATAAACCTGTACATAACAGCATAATCGCTTGCCATAAAGTCAACGCAACTCTCAGAAGCTTTTTTTCCCTCAGGTTAGCGATTTCACGTTGAGTTTGGCTGGAACTTACGGGTGAAGTCGTTGGCGAGGCAAGCACCCCATTCCTGGCGAGAAAGCTTCAGATCTCGATTCAGGTCGCAGGTGCGAGCGAAGGTGCGCGCACATTTCTTCGGGCGCACCGCTTTCTTCGCGAGCCTGCGTAGTTCCTTGTATTCAGTTCGATTCAGGTAGCCGTCGTCATCCTTATCCAGGCTCGTAAACTTCCACGACAGCACGCGTTCCACGTTCTTTTCATCTACAAGAGAAATATGTCAATTATTTTATTTAAAAAAAAATTAAATTCTCTATATGCAGTAAATAAGATTTTTGTATAATTTAAATCATAATTGAAATAACGATTTTATAATTAAACAAATAATTTGCTGATTATACTTATGGATAATAAATTACGAAAATGCACGAAGACAAATAAAACTGACAAGTATAGAAACATCTTCTAGGGAGCCGTGACTTATTCTATTTTGCCTCTTTTCCTGATCTCGAGTTGTAGTAATTATCATGCTCGGCTTATTAATAATATTATGCGATGGCAGACCACAATTATGCTATAAAGATTTACAAGAACCTCGCATTATCTTTCTTCCGCGACAGAAGGAAACGCATGAATGCATCAATGGATTTGAGATGATTTACCTATTTTTTAAATAAATGATAATATTGTAAATAATAAATAACGGATCAATAATAATCAATAATTCTTTTATCTAAAAATAAAAAAACTCATTTCATATAACTTAAATTACGACAAGTAAATGTAAGCGCGGAACAATGATTCCGTTGAATTTTTTACAGAAAATCATGGTAATTTTTCTAAAAAATTATTGTTATTTGTACGACATTTTCAATAAAAATTTCAATGAGGCTAGTCGACATTCTTACTAAAAGAAAATTCCGATTAATACTCCAAAAACGCAGAAGTGACATTTGATTACAACGATTATATAAAAATTTGATTGATTTTTTTAACGATTATATAATTTTTTTTATAATCGATTAAATTGCAATCGTGTAAATGGCGGAACAGCATTAGCTTTCTTCAATGCCTAACCATTCAAATCTGAAAATAATATATATACAAAGCTGAGGCAGCAGACCCGTTAGTGAAAAACATATCCGGCTCAGGGTCCGCCTAACGGTAAATGTACTAACTAACATTATCAAGGGCTGCTCGAGTTTTAATACCAATGAGTCCACATTGAATGAAATTCTCGATGTAAATGACTCGAACGTTCAATGAATTTGCAATATTCATTCATAGAGTCAAAGAGCTGAGAGATCTAATGCCTAATAATTATTTAATAATCTATTTGGGTTACTTGTGGTTTCTAGTAATTTTTAATTTAACAATTTTAATTTTTCAAGATTGGATTTACTGATTATTATTATTTGAGTAATAATTATAATTAATTGATTCATAACAATAAATTATAAATTTACTTGACATTAAATAATCTCTCGATAAAAACTGCAGAGGGCATCCCTCCCCTCATTCACTTAAACCTACCGTTAGTATCATCCACAGACACATTGGTCCTGAGATACTCGATCTTGAAATTGTCGATGAGGTTGCCGTTGAACCTGGCCTTGTCGGCGCGGTCGCAGGTGTTCCGGTGTCGGTTGCTGTACTGCCGCCGCTGCTTCCAGTTGGGCGTTCGCCTGGGCTTCTGCGTGGACGGGCCGCTGCGGGTCTCGGGCGAGGCGGCGTCCTGGACGCCGCCGGTGGTGCCGGCCGCCGCTGCTGCCGCGGCGACCAAGCGGTTGCACCGCGGCCGCTCGTCTCGGGTCGACGTGTTGGGCAGCGGCCGGCCCTGCGGCGTCACGCACCAGCAGTAGCCCGTCTCCGCGTGGCACTGCATCGGGGCGTACGTGCCGTCCGGTCGGCACACCGGACGGGCACCCGGCCGCGCCGTCATGCGATCCGACAGGCACGGCGGTGTCTCTGCGTAGGAAAATTTTTTTATTTACTGCTGTGATGACAGCGACCGCGAAGCAGAATAGATAATTGAAGAAAGGAATTTTTGTTGTTTTTTCTTTGAATGAGAGAAAATAAAGAGGTCGTTCGAGGCGTTCTTGACATGTCAACGAGGAAATGTTGAATTGCGAATATTTTTTAATTTTGTCATCATTTTTTCTTCAAAGTTGAATATTTTCTTCGTTTTTAATTTATCACGAATCAAATATTTTTGATATCTTATATTAAAAAATAACTAGAAACTATTAAAATCTTATTTACTTCTTGATTAAAAATAAATTTAATGAGATTAGAATCAACATTTCTTTTAATTTATTCATCTATTATATGCATTTTTTAATAAATATAATTATTATTTAAATAAAAACTAAAAAATTTATTTCTTAAAAAGTCTGTAATATATCCTACTATTTTGCGCATCATCAGTTGATTTTGACCAGACTTGAATAGAAACAACAAATTAAAGAATAAAAATAGCTCGCAGTAACTATTTTAGTTTCTTAAGAAGCCTGTTACTAAGTGGCTAACGCTTTAAGTAGTCCTCACGCGCTTATAAAACGCGACCAGACTTGGAAACGCGTGCAATTATTTAAAAAAAACACTGCACACTCTCTGGCATTATTTTTAGCAAACAAATTGCCACTTTCTATGAAATATTCAACGAGCCAGAGTTTCGCCATCGAACAATTGATCGCTATCTTTAATTACACAGCCATTAAAACCTATAAAAAAATTGAAAAATAGAAGTAGCAATTTAAAATAGTCTGACTTCGTACGAAAGTGATATAAAAAAAGACGCGAGAGATGAAATGAGATAAAAAAAGGAGGAGAACGGACTCACCTGGACAAGGTCCTGTGTGTTTAATAAGAACCGACATTCCCGTACACTGTTTCGATATCAGCCTGCAGTGATTCTGATAAGTGACGCCGTCGCTACCGCAAACCGGAACGTTCGCCGACGCGTTCATCGTGCACGCCGCGATTTTGCGCTTGCATTCCTCCTGTGTACAAAAAGGTTTAATTAGGATTTATTAATTTAACCAATATCTTTAAAAAACTTCATTTAAATTCGAAATTTTATTAAGGTCCCTCGTTATAGTGGCTTCAAATAAAAATATCAAGGATAGTAGTAAAGCGATTATTTCGCTAAAAAAGTAATTTGAGCTTTGGTATTGTAATAAACTATTTATGATAAATAACACACGTATTATAAAAAATCGTAAGTGGAAACATTTATCTCGATGTAAAAATGAATGAATTAATAAGTTTTATCACATCAGATGTAGATCGTTAAAAAATTTGAAAATCATTTAGTAATAAAAAACACGTCTCCAATTACACACTTGCTGCTTACTACTAGATCCATAAAAGTAAATTAAACGGCATTTACATGCACCAATTGACATAAAACTAATCATTACTGCCAGTCCACATTGGCAATAAAACTCAACATGAAAATTGAGTAATACGCACCACAGAAAAAAAGCGAATTCACTACAACACAAGTTTATAAGGTTAAACAATATTTCTTCTATAAATAAATGGATTTACATAAACATTTTTTTAACTTAATTTTTAATAAGAAGTCGAACAATACAAAAATAATGAAGTTTTTATTGCTCGAATTGTTAACAATGCACTCAACGATGTAGTTTGGCAAATTGTTCTTATTGATTTTTGTATATTTTTTGATTCTTTATACGACCTCGAAGATATCTTCTCGAAAAATTCGACCGATCGGATCTATTTCTGTGCCCGATTCCCGAAATGCCCCGATAACAATAATCGATCCGCGAAACTTTGTTGACTCGCCCTCGGCGGCTATTTACTCGACTCGTGCGGGGAATAATAGCCGCGAATTATTTCCACCGCCTCGTCTTTTTTTTCCTCCCGCCGCCTATTTTTAAGTGCATCGCCGCCATCGCACATGTAAATCGCCGACGTGCGCCGATTTCTACTTTCGCGCGGAAAAAAAAACGACCGTTCGGGACTGCCTTACTTCTTCTGTACGCGCACGACCGATGATCGAGAGGAGCGAAAGAAAAAAAAAAGATAAAAAAAGAAAAAGAAACGATACAGCACCTTTCTACATACGCGCGGGAATCTTGGCGCCGGCGCGCGACTTCGCCCGTCGCGAATGCCGATCCGATCGAGGCGCCGCTGGCGCGTGATGCCGTTATAGCCGCCGATTTTCACTCGCGATCGCATTTTTTTTTTTGTTCGCGAGCTCGAGGTCGCGGATTAATTTTGGCGCCGCGGGCTTTAAGAAACGGTGTTTTTTTTCTTATTCGAGTTGCTCAGGTACACGCATTCGGTGTGTACGGCTGGAGCGGCGGTGAGAAAATTTTGATATCGGTAATGAGAATTGTCGATGTTATTGAGAATTTATGCAAATTGGAGAGCGTACAACGATTACTTTTTTCTGGGAAATATTAATTGCTCGTTTGATATTTAAATAGTATTTTTTTGCACCACGCATAAATCAAAGTGGTTCTTGATTTAAAGCAGTGTTGAAAAACAAATTTTTTGTACACCTTCTTGGCGCCACTTTGAAATTTGGTATATTAATCGTCGCTGAATTCGATTAGAAATTCAAAAGTATATTCAGGCGCAATCAAATAATAATTATCGTACATTGGACTTCAGCTTATGAGTTTACACTTTTTTAATTATATTGTTGTAATAGTAACATCTTAATTACTTACTAACATTTTTTCTACCACTTATTGAGCAACTTGGAAAAAACTGAAATAATTTATTCCAAACGCTGCGGTTTACCGCAAAGTCTGAAGCTGTCTAAACACATAAAATACCTAATTCGCATAAACACACCAAACGTATTTTTTACTGGCATTTTAGAGCATAGCCGACATAAATGTGGGATACCGCAAAAATTAAATTCTCGCGAAACAAAATAAATAAACACAGACGACCCAATTCTTTTGTGAAAAATGCTATTATATTAGAATTTGAAGTACCAATTAGCAGAAGTGATAAATATACAATGACTTTCAACTTAAAGGTGAAGTTAAAAAGTTTTCTTATTTTTAACAATGCATGAGACGATGCAGAGTGCAAAACAAATGCCATCACATACGCTTCATCAGTGTATACGTTATATGCACATGCCAGTGTTATTTCTAATTTAATTTCTCATTCTCTAGGATACCTTTCTTATTAATGATAGTATAATTCTAAAACACTAATGAATTAAAACTAAAAATTAAGCTTGATCAAAGAAATATGAAATTATTTCATTTTTACATTAATTTGATACAATTTTTCTCACCGTGTGTGAAAAAATATTCTTATAAATTTATACTTTATAAGAAAATTATTTATGTACGGAGAAAAATGTTTCATTAAATATTTCTATATATTTCTATAGTCTTTACTGAAACAAGGATCAACTCAAAAAATTGAAAAAAAATTGTACAGTAACTAAGCAAAATTTAGCACAAATGTAGAAAAATTGAACATAAATTTGCGAGTTTGTCCTCGCTTTACTATAAAGAACATAGTAAGTTTTTAATGCAACGTTTTTCTTCGAGCGAATAACGTTCAATTCCCCTCAAATCGCTCGACTAAGTATAACAGCCCATTTCAGATTTCCGGCGAATTGCATTCATAAAAATAAGTACCCTCGCGACACGACTCGCGGAAGAGTCGCGCCAGCGCTGAATTTTCCAGCAGCGCGGCGCCTGCGGTTTCCCGCGCGCGGCACAGTCATTTGCGCACATTGGCCGCCAAGGACGCGCGTATCAATTGGCGGTCGCGCGCGGGGCTCTACAGGCGGCGCCGATTTTTCGCGGAGTCCCTCGGCGCCACCGTCCGATAAAAATCAGCGAGTACAAAGGCTTGGCCGGCGTTGACGTTCCGTCAGCTACCGCATCATTCAACCAATAATCCCCTTTTGTATGTCAATGTTTCTTTCAAATGCCATTAAAGTGCAAACAACGTCTTTTAATTATCATTAAAAAAGAAACATATTTTTTTAAATTATTACAACGAAACAGCGAATGAACCTTTTAAAAAGTCAATCGTAGTCAATATTTATATAAATAATATAGTATTATATCATTGCTATTTCCGCGTTATTAGAACTTCGGCTGGGAAACATCTCTAAACCGAGCTGATTTTAATTGGCCTTACGGGGAATCCGAATCGGCGATTGGCGATCCGCTCGGAGTAACTGCATTCCTGGGTATACGCGACGTCTATCGCGTCGACGGCGTAATTACAGCGAAAACCAGTTAAAGGATTCTTGGCCGCGCGCGAGTGCCGAAGTCCCGATGACGCACATGTCGCTCTCGCAGCCTCTCCCCTGCGGCGATACACCTCTCAACTCGGTTTTCCCTTCACGACCTCGAAAGTGTAAGGACCTCCGCGTTTAAGTGCCGAAAACTTTTGAGCTTCGAGTACGCGCGGACTAATTTTTTAACCGCTTTTCTGCTTTTGTTAAGTAGCTGTTATTAAATAGCTACTATTATAGTCAAACAGCTATAAAGCAGGGAAATACATCAAGTAGATATAATTATAAAGATAAAATCGAATAGCTGTTTACAATTTATGATGAATTTACGAAATTTCGACGATGAAAAAATGTAACAACGTATTTTTTAACGCTCATACATCAGCTCTTTGTGATAAGGGAGAGCAGGGCATAGTGGGCCACGCATACGATTTTTTAGAGGAGTATTATGGGCCACCTGTTCATCCAAATTTAATCTGCAACCCGTAAACTTGAGGTATTGTACCAATTATATGTTAAGTTTAGCGATTGCAGATCAAATTTGGATGATCAGGTGGCCAGCAATACTGCTCTAAAAAATAGTGTGCGCGGCCCACTATGCCCCGCTCTCCCCTACATAAATCACATATAAAATAATTAAATCAATAATGGCAGAATATAGTATTTTCATTCGTCTTTCAGCCTAATGGCTATTTTCCTTCTACATTCACACAAAATTTTAAACAAAATGATTAAACAAAACTTTGTAAGAAAGAATGGTCTAAAAAATAGTAAGAAGAAACATTAACAACAGAAACATTAACAACAGAAACATTAACAACAGAAATAGTAACAATGTACAAACAGTATGTTCTTGCAAACGGCGAAGAGTTAATTATACGATTTTAAATTTTAGAAAGCTTAACTTAAATGTTGGTTTCCACGCAGCCAACTAGGCCCAGCGCGCGTATCCTCCAAACCTTTATTATTCCTTATTCCTTATTTTACATTCCTTACATTTTTCCTATCTAAATATGCTTAGTACCTAAGCCCTCTCTACTCCACACCGCATTTGCCCAGGGTTATGCCTGTGGGA
>JAXIUT010026241.1:0-16304 GCA_035586675.1 Eurytoma californica | reverse complement strand
CCGTTAAAGTCAAGTTAAAGGAGTTTTTATTCTACCTCAAACAACTACCTAAGGACAATACAATCTTCAATTTAATACTACAATTAAGTTATCCCGTCTATTCATCTTGATGATCTGAATACTGTGAAATAGGACATTGCAGTCTTCATCACCTGAAATAAAGTAAATTAATTAAGGTATAATTTCTTCATTATGTGTTTCTTTACACATCTGAGCTTTTTCCTTTTTGAATACTATTCATCGGTTAATTAAAAAATATAATGTAATATCTACATTCTATATAATTTGATTACCGAAGTTCAGTTTGTAATAACACAATTATTTTTTAAATTAATTACACCCTTTTACCGTGGTAAAATTTTGTAAGCTGACTGGAAAAATTTGAGCACGTAATTCGCAAGGCTTTAGACTCATTAACATTATAAATTTTAAAATATTCTTCAATTTCTCAGACGTTGCATACCACTTGCAATTGTATCTGTTGTAACATTCTTATATTAGATGCCGTTAATAATTACGTATTATAAAATAGTACATTATTCTTCTTACACGAAGACGTTAAACTGTTCTCCATAATTTACTAATCTTTGTCCTACATAATTGTAACAGAAAAGGTGAAAAATTTGTCCCATACAAAACAGGCAATATCTTACACAACCTTTGGAATCAGTATCTAACTTTATCACAATCTGAAAAATAAAAAAAGAATTTTTTTAAACTTCTGGACGAAAAATCTATATTTTCATTAAAAGGTTGAGCAGGTGGGTTTAGATTTTTCTGTATTCACAAGAATACATTATGAGAATAAAGATTAGAAAAACAAATACTATCACTTTTAGACTGCGTACTTTTATTATTTTATGGAAAATTAAAAAAAAAACTTTGCAGACATGCAGTGTATGTTTTTTTATGAGAAAAGTTGACGAATGGTTTACGTATGATAAAGAGGTATTCGGAACTCTCTGTGTACAAAACTCTCCCAACATACGTGTTTCACGATTTCTACGTAATGAGATTCACATGCCTGGCATACCCAATAAACGTCGATCTATCAGACTATTAGATTCATGCCACGGAACTACCGCCTTTAGGCATTAATGCAAGGGAAGGGAGGAATCAACTAGAGTAAACTCTTCTGTTTATTTTATGATTTTCATACTCCCGATCTTTATCAAGGTGCTGGTAGTAAGATTATGAATTCTCAGAAACCTTGAATCTGTTTATAGCAGCAAAGAGTGTCGTATTAACCAGTTTCTAGTATGAATATGGGTATGATCAATAGTAGTGCACATCTTCGTGCCTCTGTTAAAAACTTTTCCTCACTAAAAATCAGTGTGGTGCAGTGGATATATTCGATTACTGCAGTCGAATATGCCACCATCTTACACATCCTGGCAGCGTTGCTGGCTATTTCGTTATACCTTCCCCTTTAAATTTTGGACTACCGGAATTTGAGGTGGTAAAAGGTACTGCAAAAGTGCCAAAACTTGTGTGAGATCGGAATGCGACAAGTTTAAGTGCGTGAGTGAGCACGGGCGGAACTTTCTTCGAGGAATATACATAGCCAAGTATAGAAGAATGAATGATGATTTTACGATTCACATCTGAACGAGTGATGATTTTACGATTCACATCTGAACGTGTGATGATTTTACGATTCACATCTGAACGAGTGATGATTTTACGATTCACATCTGAACGTGTGATGATTTTACGATTCACATCTGAACGAGTGATGATTTTACGATTCACATCTGAATGAGTGATGATTTTACGATTCACATCTGAACGTTATTTTTATCACGAGGAGTAATTTGTTTAATACGATTAACTTTCTGGCAGGTTTTGAACGTAAGAAAGGGAAGGTAACGGATCCTAACCAGCCAATAAGGGTTATGCAACGTTATCAATATCAAGCCTTTCTTCTTAATCGGTGATATAAGACAATGCTATTTTGCTATTATACCTGCTGGTATTTTTGGTGGAGATCTGTTGCTCATCCAATCGCTTTAAGAAGCTTAGACGGTGGTCACTGAGGTTTGAACTCGTTAGTTACTTTGTTATCGTCTTCCTAACTCGTTCAATCGACGCTGTTATACAGTGTAACGCGCAGATCAGACATTATCGATTGATTTTTGTATCTACTGTAATTGCATCAGCAAATACAGTTGGTTCCTACCCTCTTCCATCGCTCTAAACTTGAATGAGTGAAAATCATTGCGTGCACAGTCGTTCACTTATTCAAATAAATACACTAATAAGTGCATTTGGATGATTTTCACTTATTCAAATTTGGATAGATCCCACTCTATCTCATCCTCCGTACCCAATTCGACTCCATCCCACTCTATTCTACCCTACCCTATCGAAACCAACTACATCCCCTCACTCTACCCCACCCTATTCGGCCCTATCCTAACCAAGGTGAAATGTTATTCTATTAAACTTTTCTATTCTATTCTACTGTACTCTACTCTACTTTATTAAAACAATTACCTCCATTCCAGTCATGCTCATCGTTATCGTATAAAAGCCCAAAATTAAAAAAAATGATGTACTATAAATACTATTTATATCATCACAGAATCTTTAAAAAATTATTTAATTTAGACAAAGTTTTGAAAATGGTATTATTAATTCAGTAATTAAATGTCAAACGCACTTAATCATTTGTTGATGTTGAACAACGTATTTAACAAGTCGTTCGAAACTATCATGATTTCCTTTTTCATCTGTTTTTAATTGGTATTTATCTGTGACTGTTCTTTGAATCCGACTTCTGAAGAAGACAAAATAATTCCTATTAAAGCATTTATTTCTAGCATTCTGAACATCCGATATTGTATGCTCGTAAAAAAGACTTCATTGTGTGTTTGGGCTAACGTAATCAATATAATTTATTATTTTAATTTAGTATTGTATCTTAACCGTAATTATAAGTCAATCTTTTACTTTGTATTGATTAGATAAATTAACAATAGAAAATACGTAACCCTAATATTATCATCATTCCACAAGCATGATAAACGCAACTTGATATGAAAGTATCACTTGCCAGTACTGCCATTATATTGAATAACCCTGATATTACGGCATGGCCCCAAAAAATATAAAAATGTTCCTCTACATCCAGGAAAAATTCTAATAGCAGTGGAGCTTCCTTAGGTCTAGTTTCATTTAGTGGCATAAGAAAGTCTAGTATAACCGATCTTACCGGCAGACTTGTGTATATTAATAAGTGGATTTTAGACAAACTGTAATTATAAAATATATTTTATACATGTGGTTAATAATGTGTATTATATGGGTATGAAAAAAAAAATTACTTACAGATGTAGAAGAAATTCAGGTTTTTTGCAAGTCCAGCTTGATAGCTTAATATTTTTATTTCGTTTTCATCCTTTAAAGATTCCCAATCACTTTTAATATTTTGCAACAGTAGAGATATCTAAATTATTTATAACAAAATATTACATATTATTTATACAAATAGTACATAGAAAATAATTTTATTAATTTTCAAAAATAATTTTTTTAAATAAATTATATGTGTAATGTTTGAATAAACAACACTTTGAATTAACGTATTTATTTAATCTATTAATACAGTGAGGCTTAACATGGAAATTACAGGAGCCGAGCCGTTTATTTATAATACGTCGGTACATACATAACAATATGCACTGATTGTGAGAAAAAGCAGTAGTGAAAATGGAATAGTTGTAACAAAAATAGAATCTTTACTGCTAAAACACGTATCATTGAAAATACTAAACTACATTAGCAGTTAATGTGCAATGTTAACTATGACTACTTTCTTTTCATAGTTTTCTCAGTATATTATCAGTACTTACCTTTTCTTGCTTAAAAGCTGCATTGACAAATTTGATTGCAATACCTATGTTATATATCATAGTAGTCACGACTTCAATAACTATGTACAAGTCTTTAAGGTTTAACACAAGCTTTATTATCTGAAAATTTACATTTCATGGTCCGTGATAGTGTTTTTCAATACGATTCATTGAAAGAAAAGAAAAATTAACAACTTTGGAAAGTATTGTTAATATATTTAGTTATATAATTTTGCATAAACAGTATAATAAGCCTACACATTTACTTTGGCTTTTCGATTATTGTTTTGTTATTGTTTTTAAGTTCTTGCATATTTATAAAAAGAACAAAACATTTCCATTTCTATACAGTTGATCTGTTTAAGTGCTTATTTGGTTTACATGAATTATTAAATATAAACATAGCTATTTACCGATGGAATCAAGACGCTTGAGACTAAAAGTATGAATAAACTCTGACAGCATATTCGTGATACTCTAGACTGATAAGGCCAAACACCAACAGAAGTCATATAAAATTCACTATATATGAAATATTCTTTCATGCCATTCTTTCGCTTTCGTTTTTCCATTTTAATATTTTATTTATTTTATTATTCAAGTTTTGCAATAAAACAAATATAAGAAATACGTTCAGCAGTGCAACTCAATTCAGAAAGAACATTTTGTTGCGAGGGACTTAAGCACTCTACGAAGTTAGCAACTGCGTCAATCCTCGCTTTCCTCTAGAAGGTATAATTTTAATTTCGCTCTTGATATTTAAATACTTAATGAAGATAATACATTGTACGTTGCTATCAGTGCAATATTTTAAACCGATTTACAAAAGCAATTAATTTGACTCTGAGGCACGTACTTCCTGAGAATAATATTCTTTACCTTCACGGTTGCAGTGTAGGAGAAAATACAATTACATGAAATAATAAATGCTATTATAAAACAATCTGAGTAATTTTTTATTTAATTACATTCATCACTATGGAAACGCAATGCCCAACATTTGACAAACAGTGCCTGATCTTCACAGGTATACTAACACAGTCGCTCTTCGACAGCCATATGTGCCGGACACTAAATTTCAATCTACCGCAAAGTACTATAAAAAAATTTTAAATGCAATAATAAACTTACTAAATGCAGTGACGGTAATTTTATAATAATAATGTTGTAACTTTTTGGTTGGTACCGTATTTAAATCATAAAATGAGTACTGATCATTTGGACAGTCACAAGTAAAATATGTGAAGAAATACCTAAAAGATAAATGAATGTGAAAGTATTCTTTAATGAAATATATTTTTTTATGAATAAATCAGAATGAAGTTGACCTACAAATCACTTTGAAATATGATTCCTGCGTCAAGATCCAATTCACCATCAGGTACGTTAACTGAAACTCCAAAAATTTTGTATTTAACATTTTCCTTGATAATGAAGTCCTGAAGAGATGTAAGATCATTCCGGATATTTTTACGTTCCACAACATTTAAATAAATTGAATCCGGATATTTATAAGAATGCGAAAGATTGAGATATTCGAAAACGAAAAATCAAAAAAAAGCAACTATGAATTAGTTGGCTTGTCGTAAATGCAAATCTTGACTCCGCGTAATTTCGATCTTGAAGTCGTAATATTCGAAATTTACATCCGCAGAATTTAGACCGTGGATTGACAGAAACGGCTATCTCAATCTTAAATAATTATCAGTGTTGTATCACTGGATCTAATTACTTTACCTTTTTGCTAGAATGATTTTGATTATCACTATTCGTTTAGTAGTAAAAATATATAGGATTAAAATACATTATGTGATGAGTGCAAAATAAATGAATAGCTGCAATAACAAAAGCAGTGCTTATACAGTAAATAATATTCTTGTTATTGTAAAAATATACTTATTTTTATTTGAAATAATATCAAACCTCAGCTATTTTGATCTGATTAAATAAAACAAAGCAACGTACACAAAATGACAAATGCAATACTTAATAGTAAAATATTATTGCTTTACTACTTAAATAAATTAATTATAATAATGGAAATAAAAATACATAAATTTATTCAATTCATCTTGTCGACTTTAGTACTGTGAAATAGGACATTGAAGTTTTCATAACCTAAAATTAAATAATTAAGATAAGCTTATTTACTTCATTTCATATCTGAGCATTCGAATTCAATTATACATTCA
Organism: Eurytoma californica; assembly: GCA_035586675.1. Lineage (NCBI taxonomy): Eukaryota > Metazoa > Arthropoda > Insecta > Hymenoptera > Eurytomidae > Eurytoma > Eurytoma californica. The sequence goes on along the minus strand of JAXIUT010026241.1, from coordinate 10,258 downwards.
AGAAAATAACTCATTTCAACACTTTTCTTAATTAATACTATTGGTCGTTTAGATAAAAATTAGTGCAATTTCTATATAATTTAATTTTTGAAGCTCAGGTTTATGATATCACGAATTTATTATAAGATTAAGTACGCATGTTTACCGTAGTAAAGTTTTCTAGAGAAAGTGGAAAAATTATGGCTTGCAATTTGCAAGGTTTAAGACTCCTCATAATGATTAATTTGATTACAGTCTTCGTTTTTTCAGAAGTAGTATACCAATTGGAAGTATATCTGTTGTAATATTCATTTTTTAGATATATATTCTATCATTAATTACCAGTTTATTTTTCTTACACAAGATCGTTAAACTCTTCTCCGTAGTTTTCTAATCTTTGTCCTACAAAATTGTAACAAAAAAGGTGGAAAACTTGTCCAATGCAAAACAAAAGAAATCTTGCTAAATCACTGAAATCGTCATCCATTTTTATAACGATCTGAAAATGGTATCAGAAATATTAAAAAATATCATGGAAATGTCATTTTTGAGTTTAATTGCTGGTGCAGTTCATTAAGTAATTCTCAAAATCTCGATAGGGGATAAAAAGTTATTTACAATATTTAAAGCTTCTCACACGTAGAGGTCTCACGAAATTTGCTGTCAATCGGATTTATCAAAATCATGAACAATAGGTATCTTAAATTATAGCACAACCATTTCTCGGGTTGAGTATTTTGCGATCTCAAAGAGAAGCGACATCTACAAATCTGCAAATAGTATAGCTTCCTATATCAGTCACCATGTATTTTGTAGATGTCACTCTTCTTTTTAAGAACCAATCTCCAATTGGTAGGACTGCGCTATAAAAAGCTTAATATAATGTATGCATACAGACGGTTTCGCTGAACTCTGAAGTGAATTGTTATTGGGATCAGACAAGGGGGTTACGCGATCTGGATATGACAATCGGATTTTCGCTGTAATACATTAAGTCCTAGCTGAGTGACAAAGTTTTACAGCGAAAACTCGCCAGGCATATTGAGATCTCGTGATCACATGTCAGATCTCAATACAACGCAAAGTGAAGGCTTTTTTTATTGGTCTTTCCGTCCAGAAAAATGATATTGACAATGAAATACCCATTTTAATTGCTTCCAGGGAATTTGTTTTTCAAATTACTTGATTGTTTTGTGAAAGTATTATTTTTTCTAGCACCATGTAAAAATATAGTAGATTAAAACGGACGAAAGTCATTTTTTTTTTAAATAAATAAGACGTTGCTTAGATAAACAGATTCGTAATAATTTTTATTAGCCTCAATAGGTGCTGAACTTACCTCCATTCCAGTCGTACTCATCATTATTATACATAGTGATAAAACAAAAAAAAAAGATGTACTATAAATTGCGTTTAAATCGTCACAAAATCTGAAAAAAACTTTATTAGAAAAGGCTCTGAAATTAATGTTAGATAAGAAATTATTAAATACAAAACTGTATGATGTTTCGATGTTGCGCCGCAAATTTAGCAACTTGTTCGTAATTATCATCGATTGATATTTTTATTGTTGTTAATTGCTGGTTTTGTTCAAAAGTTCTTTGAATCCGATATCTAGAAATGAAAAATCGGCATGTTATTATAAACACGTTTTTGCGATCAAGATATTCTCCCCAATTCATGGAGAATTTTATATCCCACCTACACTGATAGAAAAATCCAGAAGAGTTTCCTTAAATTTGAGGAAATTCTCCTAAAAACTTATAGGAAATTCTCCTTTTTCATATATCAGGTGTTTCTCCTACAAAAATGAGAAAATCTCCTAAACGAAAAAGGAGAAGCTCCTAAACGAAATAGAAGAAATTCCTAAATGAAAAAATTTCTAGAGTTCCTTCTTTTCAGTTTAGAAGTTTCTCCTTTTTCGTTTAGGTTTTTCTATTTTTGTAGGAGAAAATATAAAACACCTGATAATGAAAAAGGAGAATTTCCTTCAATTTAAGGAAATTCTATCAGATATATTGGATTTTTATATTGGATTTTTCTATCAGTGTATAATTTTGTAATTATAAAATATATAATTCATTATAATTTTAAACCATCTGATTAGTATAAATTAAGTAGAGAATATACATCACCCTAAAATTGACAGCATTCCGCAAGCATGATTAACGCAACTCGATATGAAAGAATCATTTGCTATTACTGCCATTATACTAAAAATTCCCGTGACAACAGCATGCCCTAATATAAAATAAAAATGTTCTTCTAAATCTAGAAAATATTCAGCCTGAAGTGGAGCTTGCTTAGGTCTTGATTCATTTAGTGGCTTAATAAAATCTAGTAAAATCGATTTTATCGGGAGACTCATGTAAAATAGCAACGTTCCATTCATAAAGCCTATTATTAAACATTTATATTAATAAATAAAAATTCTGGTGCACATTGTAGAACTATGATAGAATTTTATTTTTTATTCTTTTTTTATAAATCAAAAAAGTATACTTACAACTATAGGCAAAATTCAAGTTTCGAGCTAATCCAGCTTGTTCGCTTAATATTTTTATTTCATTTTCATCCGTCAATGATTCCCAATCACATTTTACTTTATGCAATATCGAAGCAATCTAAAATATTGCGCTATAATAAAATAACTTACATATAATATAGTTTATTAGTTTTGAATTATGGACTTAATTTACTTTATTCTGTTGCAAAATTCCGTTCATAAATTTTATGAAGAGGGCAATATTGTATAAGGATGATGTTGTCGCTTCAATAGCAATATCCAAGTTATCTTGATTTAACAGAACTTTTAATACCTATAAATTAATATTTCAAGTCGTTAAAAAAACTTAAATGTATTTCTAACAATATAAATTATAGAAAATCTGGTTGTAAAAGATTAGTTTCATTTGTGCAGTATTATAATAATCATGTAAGATCAAAAGTGGAAATAAATTTTTTGTGGAAATAAAATTTGTGTTGTAAATTGGTACTTTACTTTGTAAATTTATTTTACCAACTAGATTGTTAGATTAATTGAAAATACATTGCACAATTATTATATTTTATAAGACTTATCTTAATTACTGAATATATACATCATTATTTACCAAAGGGACTATCAGGCTAAAAAATAAAAATATATAAACGCTCCGAAAAAATACTCGAGATACCCGAGATTGAAACGGCCATATCCCAATAGCAGTCATATAAATTTCACTGCATATAAAATATTCCCTCATATCACATTTTATTTTTAGCACTTCCATTTTAGTACATCACATAAATTTATATATTACAATTTGAAAATATTAGAAATAGGTTCAGTAACACGAATTCAGTACAAACGATTTGTTGCGATAAAATCAGCAATCTAGGAAAACATTTTTTTCTCGGTACCGTCTCTAAAATTTTATTTTTAAATTTTTTTTCGTGAAATATTTTAAATTAATTCGTAAGAGAACAAACGAGAATAACAACGACTCCAAGTTAGCTATCCTCTGCAACTACACTCTTTATTTTTAGGCTGCAGTATAGAGAATGTATGTACTTTAAATTACACATTACACTTGCATGAAATAATGTGTACAAATCGTACGATATTTGCATAATTTGATGTCCAATTATATTTATCTCTATGGAAACTAAAAGCCTGACATTTTACAAACATTGTAAAGGATTCACTGCGGTAACGTAGTCGCTCTCCAGTCGTCTGCTGGAGCTGTTGCTTACTAAAATTTAAACTACTACAATGCGCTAAAATTAATTTAAATAACATTGTATACTATTTGTAAAGCAGATTTCTCGTCACTCAGGGTAATTATTGTTAACCGAAGTCCACTTTTTTTCTAGTCAAGTAAAATTTACACGGGCGTCTATACATTAATGCTGTTAGTCAGTAATGGGAAGTTGATAAAGGAGAAAGTAACTAATTCCTGCGAATAATAGAATAGAAGATTTATTTGATCTAGGACTTAGGATTCCATATTTTAAAAAGAAACATTAATTTCTAAATTATTAAATTTATTATTTTAATTTATACTTAATTTTTCTTCTAGAAGGAGGGCAGTAAGCTTCATTATGCATTTGATTGGGCCACATTTAGGGGAATCCACAACCTGGTCTATTGGAGAACTTCTTCCACTATCCATCGGGCTCCCAGACCTATTGGTTATTATGAAAGAAAGTAAATTACATTTACGCAGTTTGTACATGGTGAGATTAATCGTCAATGTTGACCTTATTAATGACTTTTCACTACTGGATGACAAACTGTAAGTAATATAGATTCAATAATTGTTTACGACAAAATAGATTGAATATCATCTTTTATTCATGTATCTTTTAGTTATCGTAGCTAACCACCTTGGTGGTCTAACAAGAAGCGGGCCTATCACTAGTACACTATCCAGGTTAGCACTGTAAACTTGGGGAAGTATGCGTATTGTGAGGGTTGATTGTATAACTCCCGTATACTGCTTTATATGCAAGTATAATTAGGTTGCTCGTAGGGTTACTTTACTGCGGCGATATTAGTCAAACATGGCAGTAAGACAGACGCACCTGTAGGATTAAACTTCTACAACAACAAAATAAAATAAATGTTACGGTTTCAAAAACATTTGCATTTACTATAGTAGAAAAATTATCTTTGATTCCCGTTAGTACTAAAAACATTATCAGCAATATCTGATAACATTTGATACAAATTTTCATTCATAATTTATCAAATGAATGAATTAATAAAATATTTCAAATACACTTGTGTATTTTCAAAATAGAGAGAATATGTTTGCTAGGGGCAAAGAAATATTTACCAATTCCATGTATCCACTAAAAAATCAACCTAAATATAAGGATTTAGTTGTAATAGACGAAATAAATACATCAAATTATAAGTGTGACTCCAGCGAACAGCACAAGAAAATGTTCCCTCACTACAGAGTCACTTGTGCAGTTGTGCTCACTTGTCCGGCCAAATTAAACAAAGATGAACGATTAATATATGCAAGAAATAGAAATGCTGCAACAGAAACACCCACAACTGCGAGATCGATGCTGATAAGATATTGGTGTTAGTGAAGTGATAGTATTTAATTAAACTAATCTTGCTTCACCTAATAACCAAGTTATTAGAAAGAAAGCAAGATAGTTTTAAAAGACAATTATTATTTTTTAGTTTGCTTTATTTTTAAGTTTTGTTATGTACCGGACCAGCGAACAGGAAGTGAATTCCTCTGCTGGGTTACTTTTGTACTACTTAAGTAATGTGTAGGATATTTTTCTTGTGCGAAAGGAATTTTTCCGGTGTACTTGAAATTGTAAGAAACCGGAATGACTCCGAGATTCGGTGAATTTTTGGTTTCGGTCGACGCATGGAGGGACGAATCGTGTGAGCACAGCGAGTGGCCCAAGCCCCGCGAATCGTCCAAAAAGCTAGTGCTCGTTTGGCGGTCGCCAGAGCAGGTCGTCACCGCAGACCCGTAGGCTAGGCGCGGATTACTGCGAGACGAAAGGGATCAGTTTTGATAAATAAATTACATTTATTGCTTTTCACCATTATTCATGTCTAATTATTTCAAACGAACCGTACTACCATTCATCGATACGTTCCGGCGGAATATCCTCGCGTTTTAATTTTGCTTTTCCTGACAATTTATAAAGAGAGACAACTACTGTTAATTGCTGTAATGTATTTTCTAATGTATTATTGTAATTTTCTCTGGTTTAAATAAATAAAATAAATAAATAACTATACAGTTTTAAAGCAATTACAAATCTGTTATAAATGGTTCATTCTTCACTGATAATCTGTTAGATGATTCTTGTTATCGTGTTGATTTCAGTACTGTGAAATATGACATTGAAGTTTTCATTGCCTAAAAGGAGTTTTGCAAAAATTAAATTGATTATTTTAACTTTATTTTATTTTATGCAATTACATTTTCGAGCGTTCACTATTTAGACTTCGGTTTAAATTACAATTTTTAAATTATTTTACTAATATTATTTTTTTGTTTAAAACGCGAATCAGTATATGTTATAACAAACTTTATGAAAGCTCAGTTTGCAATTGCACAAGTTTTTATAATAGAAATTGCTCGTTTTTACCGCAGTAAAGTTATCTAAAGTAAGTGGAAATATTTGTGCTTGTAAACTGCAAGCTTTTAAACTCCTTTGAACTATTAATTTAATAATAATTTTTGACTTTTCTGATGTTGCATACCAATCACAAGCATAACTAGGATGATATAGTCACTTTAGATATGTTAATATTATAAAATAAAAATTCACTCATCTTACATAAATTCATTGAACTTTTCTCCATAGTTTACCAATCTTTGTCCCAGAAAATTGTAACAATAGAGATGAAATATTTGTCCCGCAAAAAATAAACAAAATTTTATTAAATCATTGGACTTTTCATCTAACTTCATAACAATCTGAAAAAGCAAGATAATGCGATTGATTAATAATGTCGGTTAATTCATTTAGCTGTCTCTATAATGTTTGATGGAAACCATTGTTATATTATAAACTTTGATGCTATCTGATACTGATAAAAATTTTATAAAAAAATCATGCAATATTAAAAGTTTGTTTATTTTCAAAATTAAAATCGATATGTGATCGTAACAAAACCTGGCCCTGTATAATAAGAAAGCCTCAGATCACATGTTTGTCGACAATTACATGTGATCTGCGACTTTTCTTATTATACAGGGCTAGGTACGTAATATATTACATTGTCAATGATTCAGCATTTCTTATTGTTTGTCAAAAATCCTTTACAAAAAAGCAAACCTAAAAAAGTATGTACATTTAATTCCATTATAAATCCTTACCTCCATCCCAGTCATGCTCATCATTATTATGCATATCGATAAGACGAAAAAAAATGATGTACTGTAAATATCATTTATATCATCACAAAATCTAAAATTAATTAATTATTTATTGAAGAAAAATATTTAAAACATTTGAAACTTTATAATAAAAATATCAATCACAAAACTCAATGATATGCTGATGCTGCACGACACATCTGACAGCTTGCTCGTAATTATCGTCAACTGATTTTTCTGTTGTTACTATGTCATGTTTTTGTTTAAATGTTCTTTGAATACGATATCTAAAAATTATAGAAATGTAATGTATCCTTATGTATAAAAAATTAGTAATATATGTAAAGAAAAATAAGATATAAATTTTGTTTTCTTATGGAAACTTTAAACATTAAAAACAATTGGGTTATTAATTAACTAATATTATTATACATTTAGGATTTAATGCTACAGGAGAAAATTTATCAAGTAAAGTATTTTTTAACTTTTGACGAGTGCAAATCTATTATGATGAATTAAGATGGTTTTTGATTAAAAAAGAAAATATCTCACCCTAAAATTGTGAACATTCCACAAGCATGATTAACGCAGCTTGAAATTAAAGTATCATTCGCTAACACTGCCATTATACCTACTATTCCTGTAATGCAAGCGTGGCTAAGTATTAAATAAAAATGCTCTTCTAAATCTAGAAAATATTCAGCCTGAAGTGGAGCTTCCTTAGGTCTTGATTCATTTAACGGCTTAATAATGTCTAGAACAACCGATTTTATTGGAAGACTCATATAAATTATCATAGATGTGTTTAGAAAACCTAGTATTAAAGATTATATAAGTCACATAAATGTTGTTAGTAAATAGTGTATTTAATAAATACAGTAAAATTAAAAAATAGAAGGAATTTTACTTACAGATGTAGGCAAAATTTAAGGTCCGTGCTGATCCAGCATGATGGCTTAATATTTTTATTTCATTTTCATCAACGACTCCCAATCATTTTTCACTTTCTCCAGTAGTGATGCAAACTAAATATTTTTAGTACAATATTATAAATAATCAGAACTCTATCTCGCACATAATTAATTACATTATTTAATTTTTTTTCATGATACTTGTGATTTCAGTAGTAATCACCTATTTTATATTATAGAAAATCTATATATTTTTTTCAGTTATTTAAAATAAATTAATTAATGTGCGAGTTCTCTTAAATATTTAATAATTTGTAGTAGTAAAACATTTTGTTTAAATTATTAACTTACCCCTTTTTGCTTAATAGCACCATTAATAAATTTCATAGCAATTGCAATATTATAAAAAATAGAGGTTGTTCCTTCAATAATAACATTCATATCACTTGTATTTAATAACACTTTTAATATCTGAAAAATTTGATAATGCGATGTGATTTATTTAACTTCGAGAATCAAAAAATATTGTTAATAAAAATTGTTCTTTGAAAATTAGTAATTTTTTATACGCATACTCATTAGTTTCGAAAATTTGTTAGAGAATTATAATGGTAATGAATTACGGTGAACTGAAGCAACAATACAAGGCAAATGATTAGCTTGTAAAAAAGTTTCACAACAATTTTTTGTTTAAAAAAATAAAAATGCACACGGTCACACAATTTTTATTTCTTCTACGACCAATAAAGATTGACAGAGGCATCCTTACCACGGGGATAAAGCAGCTTAGGTGAACTAAAGCGTAAAAACTCTGAAAGAATACACGCGATACCCAAGACTGAAAAGGCCATATTCCAATAATAGTCATAAAGATTTCACTGTATACGAAATATTCTTTCATCCCACACACTTGCCGCTCTTCCATTTCAGACTAGTACAAATTTCTATAATATTACAAACAAATGTGAATATAAGATACACACGAATATTTCCCTGCGAAGAAATCAGCTGTGCACAAAAAGAGCAAGTAATTTTGTCCACGACCTCCCCTGGAAGGTTTTATTTTAAATTTCGTTCGAGTTTTTACATTTTTTATGAACCTATTCCATTGTACGTTGCTGTCCCTACGATATTTCAATCGATTCATAAGAGTATTAACATTGACTCCGAGGTAGATGCTCTCTACAAATAATTTTCTCTTTTTCCAAGTTGCAGCATAAAAAATGAATATGTGCATTAAATTATGCACTACAGTCGCATGAAGCAGAATGTACAATCATATGATATTTGCATAATTTGATGTTCAATTATATGCATCTCTATGGAAACTGAAGGTCTGACATTTGGCAAACAATGTACTAACTTTACAGGGACACACAGTCGTTCTTCAACTCTTGCACTTATTGCATAGTAAGCTGAATTAAACCAGTTGGCTTATTAGTTTCAGTAATCTGCACATCTTTGCCTTACTCTTGATAGTTATATTAGAAATTGAAGTTGAAATGTAACCGAAAGTAACGTCCCAATATTATTAGTTTTACGTTTGCAAAGCGGGTCTCCTTCTTCTTATATACGTCTCTCTATAACTTTAGTTATTGGCTTTTAGGCATACTACAATATTGATCCTCCAGTCTTACCTTTACTTCATTGGAAAAGTTTTCCTTTTATCCAGCTTGGTATGATTTACTTGTATTTTCAGTACCCCAGGGAAGTGCTCCGGTAGCGGCTACTAGATATAGAGATGTTTTGAATCTTTCTCTTCAAGATTAAAGGCTTGGCTCCACGTTTATCTAGTATTCTAGATGTCTCTAAACTGGTGAATGAACTTAAAATATCGCTTTTAGCTCTTATGTGCCCTGTATAACTCAAAATGCTCGACTGCAGAAATTTTTTTCTTCAAGAATATCTGCATAATTTTCTGCATAATTTTGTACAGAAAATTTTCTGTGGAATTTTCTGCAAAATTTTCTGTAGGCGAAAAACCTGCAGATCAATCTGCAGAATCGCCTGCGAAATTTTTGCAGAATATTCCGCAGACTGTTTTCCTAAGTGTAAACTAATTATAGTTATTGCATCCTCAAAATTATACAATATTGCTTTTCAAAATTTCCACTCTCAAAAGAAAATACTAAAATGTATTTTGTCTTATAGATACTAACCTCTGTAAAAGTAACATTTTTAAAATGAAATGAATGTATATCAAAATATGACTCTCTCTTCATGTAATAATTTCAATTTGTGTCCATACTATACATTGACTATTTTTATGCAGACTTTAATTTTTGGTAGAACTTTATTTTTGAAAGAATATCCAAGGATTCAGTTATTATAATAATTTTAGTAATTAGAATTAGTAATCTATAAAATCGGAAGAAACATGCCACAATTTTAATTGTAACTAAAAAAAGTCTACGCCAGTTTTCAAGAAACGGAAGAAGTGAAGAAAATTGAACGATCGAGTGAACTTACCTGTAAGTGAAACTCGATCATAATTGTACGAACAGCCTCGTCCGAACAGAT
>JAXIUT010026230.1:0-16306 GCA_035586675.1 Eurytoma californica | reverse complement strand
CTCTCTCTCTCTCTCTCTCTCTCTCTCTCTCTCTCTCTCTCTCTCTCTCTCTCTCTCTCTCTCTCTCTCTCACCCTCTCTCTTACTCACTCGTGAGGCTCACTTCCGATTGATCCGAGAGGGAGAAGACAGGATGAGAAACTCGCGTCCGTCAACCGCGTCCTCCCTTTGAAATTTACACTCCCACATACGTCCATCTGAACGGAGGCATAATTGGACGGGCTGGCGTCACTCGGGCACGCAAATAAAAAAAAGGAGGAAGGTGCCAAAAGAGGAAGAGGAAAATTGAAAGGGACCGATGTGCTGTCTATTGAAACGAGCAATCAGGACACCGGGGATCGTTTGCGTACTTTTTCCCTTTTATTCATACTGCGCGAAAGGGTGAAATCTCGGCGGTCCTTGGGTCAATGAAGTTATAAATTTCGTACGAGGTCAAGCGGTCTTGATTGAAGTGCATTTAAAACGCTCGGAACGTTGACACTCTGATAATAACGAAAAGATTAAATAGAACTGGTTCATTAAATTAAATTTCTTCATATCTATAGCTCACGCGTGAGACGATCAGTTAACTGATGCAACGGTGTAGTAATAGATCTTCTCTGTGCAATAAGTACTTTTACTTTTCAATTATACACACGATTTTCACTTTTTATGAGTGACTTGTATCCGACTACTTGGCTTCTCACATATCGCAACTAAATTGGTATTGATTTCACGCAGGTGTACTTTACACGCGGCAATCGATTGTTCTGAAACTCAATCTCATCAAGACTACTCGTCAAAAATTGCCTTAATCAATGTCAATTTTACGTAACTATTCTTCGAGGACGTCTATCAATGTCATGGAATTTATTATTTTTAGCCGAACCGACTTGTAGCTGAAGTATATGTATGCGCTTCTTTTATACTGCTGACGAAGCAATCTTAAGAAATGTATTTTTAATCTTCTTTATACATTCGGCTTCATTACGTATATGATTTTGATGTTTCTGAACAGTGCATAATTAATTTTGTAATGAGGATTTAAAGCACATTTAATGAATCCTACCTAATATACATGTACATAATCCTTGTAACTGTTCAAATCAATAAACTCAATTAATTCATTATTTCTATTATTCTACATTATAGTTTTTTATTATTATTAAAAATAATTACCATCATTATAATAATAATCTTTTTTACATAATGCATTATTTTAAAAATGCACTGCTAGATTAAAGTAGTTGTAGATTAAAATCAGCGATCCATTAAAAGAAGAAAAAGGCAGCACTTTAAACGACCTACAAAATAAGCTTTCCCCACGCATTCTCACGTCTTATCGAATAATCGAGCTTTCGCACAGTGCGCCCGCTGTACACGCGAAGGTCGCCGATCACTGCAAAAACTCTCGAGTCACTCGGGGCCCCGCCGACACTTGTCACTCATCGGGAGCCAGCGAGGGGGCCCCGCGCGTCTATCGTTTATTAATGAACCGACAATGAGCGGCCCCGGCGCGGGGCCCGGGACCCGACCCACATGTATTGCGCGCCGTCCACGTCACGCCGGCCGAGAGTGAAATTATACGCACCTCGGGGACGCGCAAATCGATGATTATTTTGAAAGCGAGGCCGATCCCTCGCTCGCGGTGTCGATATAATGTGCGCGTGTGCATGACAGGTAGATGGCCGGAACTGATACGAGTCGATGGCCGTGGGGACGACGCTGTCCGCCGATTTAATGCCGGAGGATTGATCGAGGATGCGAGGATGAATGTAAGTCGGACGAGGTGTTCGCGCGGATGAAAGGGAAGGACGCGGTGCGGCTGCTTTTCACCGGAGTTTAGGCTCGTAGATTGTGAAGCGCGTTCGCGCCGGGTACCGGACGAAAGCGAGGTCTTGAGTTTATTTTTGAAAATGTTGGTGTCATCTGTCAGTATGAAACTTCATTTTAACTTGTGCTTATTTATATTCTGAATTGTAAATGTTGAATTGTTTAATGCGACAGTTATTTTATGTAGATACTGCGACGTTTCTAGAACGTCATTTTATTGTAGGCAGTGCAATGCATGTTTGAATAATGTAAATGTATAATACATAGAAAAGTATTTTAAGCTAGAATACTTAATTTCACCTGATTTATTCTAGCAGGTTTGTTCATGTTTACCTGTGACAGATTCATTTCAATATTTATTTTTATAAAGAGAAACATGTACCAATTGATTGCTTGAATTTTTTAAATTTTCATAATATTGAAAATGTGTCACATTTATTGCTGTTTCTTTCAAAAAAATACTTATTGTTAGACCTTTTAAAAATAAATTTGCATATAAAAACAATAAAATGTTAAAATGATGGAATCTGTAATTCTACTACAAATCACTTTTTAAATTTACTAAAACTATATAGATTCAAAAACAAATTTTCACTTGTTATAAAAAATTTATCGATTTCCTATTTCAAAGTAACATGTCATCATCATCGACAACAGAAGCACAAGACCCTATAACAATCCCCAAGAAAGGCTAAATCAATCCAGATAAGAGGGCACTCTATAATATCCCCTATTAATTGAAATTGCTATCAGCGATCACGACGGACGCGCTTTATCCGGTATCCCTGTGATAACTAATCGGCGCTCGTGAACCGCCGGCTCCGGCGACGTCGCAGTCCCATCCTCCGGACAAACAAATCAGTCGTCAACAGGTCGAAATCCTGTACACCGGGGATTGGCGTGCGCGTAACATTAACGAGAACGGCGTTCGACCGGGCCGGCCGCCCTCCTCTCTCCCAACAAATTAGAATTACAGGAGGATTGGAAACGTCCGTCTTCTAGCCGGATGACTGGTGGCCGCGCTGATGCCACGGAGCCGGCCGTCCTGGGATTAATTTACGGAGATAAAGCGCAATTAGTCGCCCGTGTCACTTGGCACAATTAAGCGCTCGCGCACGGCCCGGGCCCGTAATTACGCCGCCGCGCTATCGCCCGCACTACTCGCGCGCGCAACGTCTGACCTGCGCCTGGCCTGGCGTCTCTTCCGCCGCTATATCGGCCCGGGCTGCCCTCCGCGGCCCAACAGTAAATCTTGCTCGCAGAGAGCCGCGCAACCTTCACCTTTTGCCGGAACGCCTACCCGCTTCGCGAGTGCATAATTGAGCTGGCGCGTGTGTGCGCGCGCGTGACCGATGCCCCGGCCGGGATGGATCTCAAGGAACCGGTAATAGATTCTTTTTTTATAGCGAAAATTCGACAAGCAGCTTGGGCTTCTTAATAATTCAATTTTAAGTTTTTGAAATCGGTGTTACAGGTAAATAACGCATCTTTCGTGGTTAAAATTATTCGTAAGTATAGCTTTTACAATTTTTTTTTTTTTTTTTTTTTTTAGTGAATGGTAGGTTCATTTCTTTCATTATACTGATCGACACATTAAATTTAACGGGTTCAGAGAGAATTAAAATAAATGTCCAATGTACACGTAAATCTGTTTGTTACATCTTGGATACAAAATGTGTAAACTCACACAATTGTATATAATTAAAGACTGTCGTGAAGATTTTGCATAATTTTGTTGATACTAACAATATAAATGGAAGAGTATACTTTTTGTCCTAGAATAAGATAACGTCATCAGCCAAGTTTGTTTCTAAAGAATCCATTAGAACTAAATTAATTTAAAGTTTATACATAAAAGAAGAAATCACCTAAATTTTTTTTATACCATTCACATGCAAAATATCTTAGACACAATTCGCATGAGGCAACACCTGAGAATCCTTTTCTCAAAGATCATAACAGATTTTCTATCGTGAATAAAGAATGAAATCTATACCTATTGGCTCTCCAAATTAGCTTCTATTAACCGCAAAGTCGGTCGGTGGTATTCACGACTCATCGCTTGGAAATCACCGTCTGTACAAATCTCGCGCTTACTTAATTATTTCTTCGACCATCTGTTACTCACACTCGACCATTCGTTTTTTCTAGTGTGTCTCGCGTGCGTTCTCTCACGATGCCCGTGGCGAAACTCGATTTCTAAACAATATTATACGTAGGAGAAGAAGAACGGACTTATTCACTCGACACACCAGCTGAAAAAGAACTAACGCGAAACAAAACCGAATGTGTCTTGATCTTAGAAGGTACCAACGAAGCGATTGCGAAAGGATGGGCTATTATGAATGTACATCTGATCTCAATCGAACAAACAGAAGTGTGTACTTCGTATCTGAAAAATGATACCTTTGATCTTCGAAAAATTTCACACAGCCATGCAAGAGATACTTTGCTCATTATGTATATAAAGAAGGAAAATTCCTTTATTAGATGTCCGCAACCCATAGTTGAAATATTAAAGATAATTATAAATTATACGACCAATGTATTTAAATGAAAAAGGTAAATACAGATCTTTACAAAATTAGTGCAAACTTTAAATATGTAGATATATCTTTATACCAAATTAAAATGTGTATTTCAGTCAGCCGAGTCATCATAACATTTTTTATAAAATAACATTGAAAGACCGTCTGTAATCTGAACCATCCATGAAATTATAAATAATGAAGGTCTCTCTTACTTCTTTAGGTATTAATGTAATTAGTACTTATTATAAATAAGTACGAAGCGAATGAATTGAACTGGGTTAATATCAAATGAATTAATAATGATCGAACGTAAGTGCGCAGCACATTCAAAGTCGATGAGCTTCTGCGAAACGTGTTGCGAGGCATAATTTTGGCGACTTGTGGTCGGTTGACTGCAGCTTCCAAACGACGGTATCGCCCGAAGCGCGCAATTTCAGTCACGAAAGATGTGGGCTCCGAGAAACAAACCATTTTTTTGTTTTTAAAAGGACTGCTCTTAAAGCCTGTTGCAATGGAAAACTTATTTTAAACTCCATTATACGGTACGTTAATTTTTGGTGGAAAATTGCAATATCATTTAAGGTCTTTTAGTTTCCGAACTGTAATTTTGTCCATTTAAAAACTTTTTTGTAGGGCAGTATCATGTTTAAACGTTTAAATAAACATTTTTTTATCATTTGCATAAATTTAAGTTTACCTAATTATTATATTATTGTGACAAATTAATTGAGATAATATTTGTACAATATAAACGTTTTGTGTATTATAATCACATAAATAGTTGGATATAGCCTACGGCGATCAAGTTAATTTATCGTTCGAATTTCTCCGGTCTAATATATCTATTAAAAAATTGAAGGTTTCGATCGAAACGGAAAATAGCACGTTAAGGTTATTAAGTAATTATCCATTTTTGAACGAGCCTTTCTTCCGTGAAACTTATTAAATCAATCTTGTCGCTGCTGCGAAGGATAACCTCAAAGCGAAGTAATTGCCTGCATAAATTTTATTTGTGTAAATGTCACAGTGTGAAAGGTGCGCACGAGAGGATGGAATTACTCAGTCTAAGATAACTAAATTAGTAGGAAATAAGAAAATTGATAAATGCAATTTTGGTGTAATTTGAAAGTGCAGAAATGAAATATTGAATTTGCTTTCACGGTAATTACACGAAGAAAGGGGTCATTCACTCTTATGAGCCACGAAAGTTGAAATGCGCAAAACCGAAACGCACGATAGCCGCTACTCATGGTGAAATCATTCACGCGACGAGACACGTAGCGACTTTCGAGACAATCAAATTACCTACATTTCAAGTTTCAGCAAACATTCCCACCATCAACTTATACGCGTTAATAGAAATCTAACGGGAAACGAATCTACGAAACAATTTTCATGCTAACTTTTTAATGCGCAAAATTAAAATTAATTATTTAATTCTTAATTATAAGTTTGTTCAAAAACAGTAACTATTAATAATCAGGAATCGAGGACATAAATACTAGTTTTTGTATTTTTTTTTTTTAAATGAAATTAATCAAATTACTACAATTTAACTAAATTAACAATTCTATCAGGGTCTTCTTAATCCCTTCATAACGTGTAGTTATCAAAATTATCGAAATTACCCATCGTAACAAATCTAAATATCACCATTGATAATTAGAATTTCTTCTCAGCAGTCAGTAACGGATATCAAAACCAAATCTTGGCATCCCGTTCTTTTTTGAACCCGATAAAAAAAAAACCAGAAGCAAAACAAACTGTACACCGCAGCCTTTGCCATCCACACCCAATTGCACCTAACCGCGCTCATGATATTTTGTAGCCCGCAGCGGCAGCTATAAGTATCGGACTATCAAAAATTTCGTAAGGACCCGGCCGAGAACGCACGAGGCGGTCGGCTCTCGAGATACAAAAATATAATTGCATCGATCACCCGCTGACTTCCTATATCGCGTCTAGTCACGCTCGGGAATGATACCCCCCCCCCTTTCCCCTCCCGCCGGCGCGGGCCAAAGAAGAGGGCCGAAGGGACACGCGGGAAAGGAACTTTAATTGCCTTTCCGCGGGCTTTATTAATGCTCGAGTTTCGAGCGAACAAATTGCGCCCTGCCTCGGGATATTAATCGGGATTAGCGACGCTCGCCGCAACAAAGCTCGCGAATATGACGTGCGCGCGCGGGCGACGGTATCTCGGGAAGGCGGCGAGGGCCCCCTCGACTGTCAATTTCGCGCGACGCCCCAATAAGAGCCCGCCCACCCGCGCCGCTGCGAAATTCCACAGAGGACTGCAGATTCTATCGTCGCGCGGGATGACGCGCTTTTGCATGCCGCGCAACGCTCCGCCTCGCGCTATATATGCACTACTCCGGCTTCGTTTTCGTCGATAAACCGAGTAATTTTGAGTTCGCTCCGCTGGCTCAGATCAATGATAAAAGTTTAATGATGTTTCTCTTAACTGTGGTTTAGAATTTTACTGATGATCAGCGTATACTATTATTATGAAGTTTGCTTTACTATATTTGCGATTTGCGTATTTATTTAGACTAATTAAATAAATGCAAAACTTCCTGCGTAATACTTTTAAATTCGTGACTAAAAAAATGTTTTAAAGATATATAAAAAAGTAGCTGATACAATAAACAATTGAAATTTACGCTGCAACAATATTTGAGAATATTAAAATTCTTTCGGAGATCAACTCTGAAATTTTCTCATTTGTCAAGACTAAAATAACTTGTTTTTTCTTTTAAATCGGATGAGAAATAAAAAAAAATTCTCTCCGGGCAATCCCTCTTTATTAGCATGCTTTATTTGAAAAAATAAAATGAATGACAAGGAAATAAAAGATTATTTTTAATCCCTTTTAAAAAACTATATGAAACTAATAAATTAGTTAAAAAATTCAGAAGTTTCCAATCTAATAAAAATGTAGATAAAAAAATAATAGTAATGTACCTGGTCCCTACGTGCAACGAAAACATTATTTTTGAAAATGTTGACAATATCTATTTTATCTTAAAAAATATTCTTTAACGATGCCTTCGCATAACTTGATGTTATTACCTATAATGGCATTGAAACCATGTCAACCGGTTGCGCACTTTCTTTTCCATCCTCAAGCCTTCGCACGCATTAAGCGCGCTAATAACGAAATTACATTTTTAGATTGTGCCCCTCTGCCCTCGATGGATGAATTATGTATTTCGCGTGCGAGACCGCGAAGCTTCTATATATGTATAGTTATACTCGTATGTATATATACTTGGGACACGGCATTATCGGCGCACAAGCGCTTACCCGACCAATAAGTAAGAATCATTAATCAAAAGCTGATCGGCTCTATTGTGCATTACCTCGCGTAATTAGAATTGCAACGTCAGGTCGCTGTATAGGCTTCGCTCTTTAATTTTATTTTCGAGTCTGATCGAGCGGAAAAATGAGCTTGATTGGATGCCTTTTTCAGAAAAATCTTAAGCGGAATAAATGAATTTTGCATTTCGCCCTTGTAAAGTTCACGATCGATCCGAGATAGCTAGTTTCATTAAGCCTCGATAATGACGACCGAATTTCATGTACGATATTTTTTCACCTGTCGTGGAAGATCCCATCTGTCAAAGGATTTTTCACTTTTTTTCTTTCGCTTGTTTTATAAACACAGTGTAATAAATAACATCAATTAAAGATGTTCAAATTTAAAAAAACTGCAAAGATAATCGAATTCTAAAGGAAAATTATTTTTCGCTTTTTAGATTGACAGCAGTTTATTGGAAATAAGTAAAAAGTTAAAACTAATAGTGCTAAATGCTTCAAGAAATCTTGTACATCAAGAATCCTAAATTAGTCCCTTAAATGTCCAATAGGCCAAAACCGCACCGACATTAAGAACATTTTCAAAAAACGTGAATTATAAAGCATCTTCGAACGACTCGAAAGTATAAAAACGAAATTAAAAATCACAGAATTTCTTCAAAAAAGCTCGCAAGCACAATTAATAACAGCCCCGATAAACCCAGCAAATTTCGTCGACCTGGCGCGCAAATTTTCAGAGCTGGATTCGTTTAACCGTTGAAAAATACTCGGAGACGCGCAATAAATAATCTCCGATGGCAGGGTATATACCCACGCCTTTGCAGAATTCGCGAGGCAAGGTGCAGGCTCGTACCTTACATAGACGAGCGGTTAACATCCAATATTCATAAACACGGCCCCCGGGGTAAATCAGTTCCGACGAGGATGAGGAGACGAGCGCGCGACTAGACTCGACGCATAAACGCGCGTGTACTCCGGGGCGCGCGCGCCTGCGAGCTCGCTCACACAGAGCCGAGAGAGCGGCTGGCGTACAGGCGCCGAGCCCAGGGAAAATCGACCTGAGCCCGCCCTTTAATGGGTTCAACTTTATTAAGCCGGCGCAGGCTCGCGCATTAGCGAAGTTTCGCCGGGAATGCTACTCGGATGGATACAACAACGGTTTTTGGAGTGCGCTGTTTAAAGGTCCCGGGATAGTTCAAGGAGATGGGAATTACAGATGGTTAACTATTTATTGCTGCTCCAGTATTTAAGCAACATTGAGGTTACTAAAGTCTTTTTATTGAAAATTTCATCTTAAAATTAGCATTGCTAATTGGTAAAAATTCTCAACATTTCAAATATATCATTCTATTAAAAAGATTAGCATTTAGCCAAAGTCCGAAGTACTTGAATTTTCAATATTTGGAAAGAACCCATACTAATTAGTATGAAAGTTATAGAACATTTCTGCTCCTAAGAGAGCAGGAGCGAGAAAATGATCAATTAAACAAGACCACCACCGCAGATACCGCGAATCAAGAAGCGCCTCTATTTCGTCGAAATAATTAATGTAAGAGGGGCACAACCAAATGCATAGACGCGGTGTTTGCAAGTACATTCGATGCACTTCGCTGGTCGCACTCAACTGATGTAGATGTAATTTTATATTACTGTTGGAAAGCTGGTCAACGGAGAATTATTCAAGGAACTCAAGATCTTTGATGTTAATTATTCAACAAATATTTATTCAATTATTAATTTTACCTACAAGAAAAGAGCAAATAATAAAATTAGATAAGAATTTTGAATCTACAACATCACGTCAACATCAATTGACTCGTAAGACAAGCGAAACTTACGAAGAAAATTATAATAATTTTTAATTTCTGCACACATACATTTGAATAAATTTAAATCGCAGTATTTCGTTATATCGGAAATATTACATAGACAGTGCATAGACAAAATATCTGCAAATGAAGGATCCCATATTATTATAGACGATGGGATCCAGCTCTCCTTCCGCGCGAGCGCACCACTTTTGCCGCACTTATCCCGCGAGCGAGACAAATCCGATGACACCTGTTGTGTCCCGCCTCGTAAAAAGGACAATTAACCCGCGCGCGCGCCGGCTGATAAGGACGCGCGCGAAGGGTGGCAAAGGCGGCAGCTGGCGCGCGGAGAAAAGAGCCGGCGCACCGACAATTATGGGGCTTTTTGTAGGCTCGAGCGCACCGTTAATTACCGCGCGCCGCTTGCGGGGGTTTTTCGACAGACAGCCCGAAGACGATCGACCGTTGACGAGGTCGAAATATGCCGGCGCGCGACGAGCGCGCTGATGAGCGGGCGAAGATGAGAGGCGCAGGAAACGAGGAATAAAGCGCCAGACAGGCAGCTCTCGTTACGCTCGCGAGCCGCAGTCGGGGGAGCATCGGAAAGTTGGCGGGTTAAAGCCAGAAACTGCTTGTTTCTGAGTTGCCACTGTTTCGGATGGGCGAAAATTCGTGGCGCCTTGTTTTTCAACAGGGGGAGCTTTGCGGAATGTTTTGACCGGGGGTACGACTTCCTTTAACTGTAAATTTACGGGGAAACTTTGTTTCAAAATTAGGAGTAGTTTTGTTTAATTGTGTTTGATTTCAAGGAGATAAAAAATTTTATTATAAAGTAGCTTTTGAACTTCCAGTTGCAAAATGCAATTTTGATGGGCGTTTCAAAGTTTTATAAATTGTTTATGATAGCATTATATGCAATAAAAATTAACTGACAGTAGATTAGTGAATCAAACGTAGTTTCATTAAATTGTACACGAAGTTTTTAAGTTTACGTTTAGGTGTAGTTTTAAAATGTATGCAAGTAGAAGTATTATTAATCATTTTACAATTGTAATTAAAAAGGGTTTTAGCCCGTTAAATTATTAATAAATAAATAACTAAAATCATATTCCATATGAATTTATTATCTTAATTTTCGCAATTATTTATTTCAGTTGATATATTACCCAGTAAAATCCAAAATTTATTAAATACAATAAACGGAAAATTGTAACTGCACAAATTTTTCGAACATTTTTCCTCGTAAATGATTTTACTTTTTGACACTAATAAATCACAAACACCATAAAAAATCGCTATTGATTACAAATCGAACCCCTGCATAGAAATCTAACGTGCTCAAAATAACTCATCTACAATATTCACAGCGACGGCAGGAGGTCTTCGAATTCTAAAGGCAAACCCGATCAACCTTTTACTTTCATTGAAAAATTTCTCCCCGCTGTCCACACCGTAGCGTCCAGAAACGAAAGCACATTTTTCCGCTTCTTACCGATGTCGGCTAGAGGCCCCCCACACGGCTTGAGAAAAAAAACGCACCAGTCCCGACGCCATACGTGAATCGGCATGAATTGCCGCAGAAAAAAAGGAGATCGAGAGAGAGAAAAAGAGAGGCCCGTGACTCGAAAAATCTCGAGTCCCGTACGTCCCGTAGTGCCTACCGAACATCTTGCCGACGAGCCCGCGAGCAGATCGCTAGACTCAGCTCGCGGGGTAAAACGTGCCGTATAATTTTTGGGCAATTAGAAACACCGGGACTGCGATCGACGATTTCGAAGACTTGAACTGACAGTCACGAGCGACAGGAAGGACGCGATGATACTCCATCGCAACCTACTGATCGAGCCAAAAGAGGACGATGAATCGAGGGGGGGAAAGTGAAAGGAATTAAGATGAAGGAGAGACATTAGAAGTAATCTAGTTGACAAGAAAATTGTAGCGAATTTTTTTAGCAATTTTGAAAGGGGAACGTTTATTATGATTTATTTCTTAGTGATTTTTGCTAAAATACTATCATTTTATTGGTACGGTTGTAATTTTAGAAATTTGAGATAGAGTAAAGAGGGCTATGGAGAAGAAAGCTCCCTTAAGTAGTATATGAGAACATTCGAAATCAAAGATTGCTGTCTCAAAAATACATTTCTTCACGCCTTCTTTCTAATAAACAACCTAGTTCTAGTATTAACCCACATACGAAAAATGTTTCGTCCGCTATTTTCAAATAACGTAACGTATATATCAAGGGATCTCCCAAAAAATCGTATTTTTGATATACTTCAATTTCAAATCTACTCAAATAAAAAGCTAAAAAAAGTCCATAAATATTTTTTTTAAAAGAAACGTAAATCCAATGAAAGCTATTTGGCATTCATAGGTTGTCTCTTACTTCAAATAAAAAAAAATACCGCGATAACAAAAAAAATGTCCTACGCGTGTCAGGACGTTGTCCACGGAAAGCGAAGAGCCGCGCGTCAGACCGTCCGAAAAATAAATCGGACCTCACGGGCGAGAGGGGAGCGTCAATCCGACACCTTTTTGTCCGGCAAAGCGCCCGGCTCCGATCGGCTCCCTCTCTCTCTCTCTAAAAAAATTCCCTGTACACGCTTTTGTCGCCCGGCGTGAGTTATTTCACGGCTGTTTTCCGCGCGCGCCCGAGGCCAATTATCAAAACAGTCCGCGCGCCGCGGCGGCCTGTAATCGCACGTAATTGGAAGCGGAGGTGCAACAGGCGATGGCGGAAAAAAAAAGCCGGGCCACGACGCGCAAAATTCGCCGAGACGGTGCCGGGGCCTTTCCGCGGGTCGTTAGGCGCGATTGTGCGCCGCCCGCATATTTGATGAAGAGGGCGGCTGGCGCGCGTTACGCGCTCGTTAGATGCGCCGCGGCTCGTTAGCCCGACGCGGGGACGACGCTCCGGTTGGTGCGATTCCTCCGCTCGCGAAAAGTTACGTAATTGCGTTTTTCCTTCGGCTTCTAGCGCTCATTGTCCCGCTAACCGATGGCCCTGTTTGTACGCTTTTCTTCCGTTGCGAAGTGCAGACACAAGAAGCTTTGTAAAGTCATCTTAAACTTCTCTATTCACGAAAGTTTGCATGAAATATTCATCTCTACTTTTATTATTGCTGCAATAAAATTTTCTATTGGTTTGATTTGTCGATATTTCAAAGCTGACTGCTTTCTACGTTTAAAATAATTGTACTTAAAACAAATTTTGATAAATCTGAAAAACTCAAGGAAGAAAAGTTTCATAAAAGTATTCAATTAACTGTTTAAAGTTATTGAATTAATTATTGAACAAATAAGCATTTCCTTAATTTCTGCAAACTATAATTTCACTGTAGCAAAAAATACAAACTATATAGTCAACTCATTCATTTAATTGCAACCATAACGTTTTATGTATTCCAGATTTATACCTATGAAAACCTGCTACTACTTATTTACTTATTTATTTATTTATTAACCAGAGTAGAAATATGCAATAATTATTAAATCACCTGTAAATCTCATGCAGGATTTTCATACGCCTTTCTAACGGAACGGAAAAAATAACACAACACAGCTTTGGACAAAATAGAGTAAATCGCCGATTTTTTTCGGTGTTAGCATTTCGCAACCGCTTAGCAAAGTAAACAAGCCGATTTTGCGTTCTCTTTTATTTAGAGCCAACGCAGGGGCACCTCGCCGCTTAGTTCGCGTTTTGTTATTTGTTTATTCGCGCGGCCCATGAAAAAAAAGCAGCAGAAGGGGAGTGAGGGGAGCCGCGCGAATGTGTTTGCATTGGAGATTTTCGCTTCTTCGGCAACGAAGTGCACGCGTACGCGTACATTTTTGGGCAGAGTGCAAAAAGTCGCCGGGTGCTTTTCATTACGCGCGCATCGAGCCACGAAACAAAACATGCCTACGAACCTCTCCCCAAACACCATTCTATTGATTCGGCAAACTCGCGTATTTTTTTATGATTTCGGTGATGTTGAAATTGCAGGGTCGTTTGTAGAAAACATGAAGTACATCTGTCGCTGTATTGTGAATAGGAGGATTTTAGCTTTGGCTTTTGTGGAGGATATTCGTTGAATTTCTAACTGGCTGGAAGTTTAGTAACTCGAAATAGCAAATGAGAAATTAGAATGGAATTTATTGAAAACTATTATTTATTTATATCCAACTTCATTTTTATTTATTTTATTTATAACTATTACTGAGCACTATATCTGGTTTCTTTCTGAAACCTTTTATCTATATAAAAAAAAAATTATATACATATTAAAACTCTTATGGAGCTCTTTCCAGGGTCTTTACGAATGCTTTCTGCTGTGCCAATCGTTAATCATAAAGAGCTCTTTAAGTTTTCTTAAAGAGCTAATAAAAAATGTTCTATATCAATTTTCGTTTTTCGATACCGGAAAGAAGTTCTTACAAAATTTATTTTGCTCTCTGAGAATTACTCATTGCTGGAGCTACTGGTCGCTTAAATTTCTGTGGGCGGTTGTGGCTTTTCGCCCTTGCGCGCGAAAAGGTCGGAGCTACGAGTAATTCGTGACAGCGGACCGACGCGTTATACTTACGATATGATTGATTCGTGTGCCTCCCGGCGAGTCGGGGGATGCGAGATCTTGACCTCGGAGCGATTTCGGACCGGTGATTGGTACGCACTGCGAGATAACCTTACAAACCAAGGGTTTCAGTTTGATGGCGGTTTAAAGGAGATTTGCGACTTCTTCGACCTTCAAGACGAATCGTTGGCAAATAATTCGACTGCGATTTTGTTTATCTTTAAAATTCGATTTTTATTAACTTCAGTAAAAGTTTCTTTATAGTAATTTTTAACTAAAGTAATTTAAAGAATAACTAAGAAAATAGCTGCGTAATTTCTAAGACGTTTAAATTACTACTTCAATCAAACTCATCAATATTTTATTTCCAATATATACGTGTATTTTGAAATATAATTAAAAAAACTTTTGCAGAAAAACTAAAATTGTATTGTAAAAGAATTAGGAAAGCATGCTTTTTTTGTTTGCAAACAAAAAAAAACACCTCAGGTGAACCTTCGCAATTGCAGGTGGTTGGCGAACAATTAAAATAATAACTACGTGGAATGTCCCAGCGAGGAGGTAAAGGGCAAAGGACCACTACCCCCGAATTATGACGACCTTGATTTACTGCAGACGTAGAGGGGCTCTTCAAAAAACAGCATCGAGAAATTTAATCGTCCGCGTAGGCCCAAATTCTAAAAACCATCTCGCGCGAGTATCGCTCGCCCTATTACTCTCGTAACACACTGGCCGTTCGGAAGTTATGAGCGCCTCTGGCCAGCCTTTCGACGATTACAGCACGTGTACCAACAACGGTGATGCGTAGATTCTTGATTTAGCGACTACTTGGTTAATTGGATACTTACTTCTCGGAAGATTAGATTTTTTCGGACCGGGCCCATAGGCTGTTTTTTGATTGACTCGTAGGTATACAAGCTCGTGGTGGAACATCCGTAACGGGAATCCTTCGTGTAGATCTGATACCGAAACTAGTTAGATTGTGAAACAATATTAAATTTAACGGGGTACTTTTTTCTTCCGCCTTTTTTACTCTAGATTTGTTCAAGTGAAGCTTTTCTTCCTTCTAGAGGGAGCTTTGTACTTAACATTTATACGGTTACTGGAAGATGATGTACGTTTTACTTTGAAAATGAATAAAATTTTAATATCTAGCAATAATGCCACTGTATACGTGGGTATGTTGTAAAATCGTTCAATTGAAAAAATAATTATAAGGTTAATTTTACAATTTAAATAGAACCACAAGTCTACACTTCTTACACTTCTTTGTTCGGGAATACCAAAATACATGCACCCTCCTTCACAATGAACATGTTTTTCATTCGCGCGGAGGACATGAATATCGGCGGCCTCGGCATCCGGCGGCAAAGTCAAAAGCGCAAATTTCTCCACTAAAGGGAGCGACAAAGAAGGAAGCCGCGAGAAACGCCGCGAGCTACTTTACTAGCACATTGTAACATCAAGAAGAGAAAAACTCCCCGAAGATAAAGTCGCGAGCAGTTGAGAGATAGAGCGGAAAACGAGACGGAGACAATGCTGAACAAATGGCGCGGAGATAAATCAAGGGGCGTCGAAGGGAGAAAGGAGGGAAAATTTTGCCGTAGTTATTCGCGAACACTGAATATTTTGAGCGAATACGCGGCGTTTACCCGCTTCCGCGCACCTTATTCCATTTCTATTTCTATAATAGGTGAGTTTAAAATTTAACAAGATTATCTGCGTTATATCTGTTTTTATTATTGCATTTTATTAATAATACGTTAAATACTTCGGAAGGTAAGATTAAAATGGTTTAAGATCACACGTAAATTATCACTCTTGGCGAAGGTTACAAATATGCGATCTGTCCATATTATTTTTCTTCATGGCCAAGTCAAAATTCCACATCTTCATAAAGTCATTGGATGGAAAATTGGTACTTTCGGCAGTGTTGCCAGATTTTGAAGGGTTTACCTTCAAATTCTTTAAATTAACATTAATTTTGATTACTGTATACATCGCTGACGTGACGTCATCTGGCATCACTGACTTTCGGCGAAGACGTCGAGAAAAATAATTTTTGGATAACGATATTATCTTCGATTCTTACAAAAATTTATATTTTACTCAATTCTTATGTTCAATTTTTAGAAATTAACAAAGAAATAAAAATAGAAGTGATTTCGAGCAAAATGAATGACTTACGATCATGCTTTTGGGATGCTTGGAGCGAGAGAGAGAGAGAGAGAGAGAGAGAGAGAGAGAGAGAGAGAGAGAGAGAGAGAGAGAGAGAGAGAGAGAGA